>SKCR01005113.1:0-245745 GCA_019454045.1 Zanthoxylum bungeanum | reverse complement strand
CATGGGTTGCGAGGGTTTTGGGCCGATGCCAATATTTTAAAACAGAGATGAATCAAGCGAACTCGAGGCTAAACAATGAATTTAATTGATGATGTATTTTTTTCTTGAATTTTCCCTTCCGACGTCCGTTTCCCGCGACTTCACCAATTTATCAGGTAGTGCCTCCATACGAGGCTCATCATCGGGATTTATGTAAAAATGGAGTGTCTACATATATCCCTTACAGTATGTTGAGAGCTCGAAGCTTTCTTTGTGTTCCAAACTCAATTAATTGGTTTCCCTATCCCCTTGATTCACTCTTTGAAGTGCTAGCTCACTTGAATTTTTGCAACAAAAACTCTAAGAATGAGAGAAGAAGTCACGGCAATGAGGAGGGAGAGAGGAGAGCGTTTTTGTTTTTGTGTATTTGATTTCTAAAATCAATATCCATTTACCAAATCCAAGTTGGTATATGTCATTCCAAATAATTAAAAAACAAAGTGTGTTGGATTTTGATTGTGTGTTGAAAAAGCAATCCAATTCTTTCACTCAACCTTAACCACTTCCAGTACTAGTCAAACTAGTTGATGTAAGTCAAGTGGGTCCCACCACTTGTAAATTTCGAATTTAAGTCGAACAATCCAACACGCAACTTCGCTCGGGCCCGGGTTTATTTAATTCTGAATTAACGAATTTACCGTTGCGATATAATTAATATAATTTAATTAAATAATTATGCCTTGCAAAATTATTATTAAAGTCGCTTACGAATTAATTCTAAATTAATTCGTTTGCCCGAATTAAAATCCAATTTTAATTCCGCATTGAAATCTAATTTCAACTAATATATCGAATATATTATTTAATCGATTAATTCCAAATTAATCTTTCTCTCTCTTATATCCGAATTTTATCCCAGATAAATTCTTGCCGCAATTAATCATAGATTAGTTTTCTCTCTCTCATAATTAATCCTAGATTAATTCTGTTCGAGTCAAATGTCATCGGTGAATTTTTGGGAAGCGACCCATGAGATTCCTGGATATGTTGGCAGTAAATCCGGTCGTCGGACTATCCGAATACGTGCGTACCCGTACCACGTTCTTACAGATTTACAAGACATGATTGGCTTCTAGAAAAGCACTGTATCTACCCAATTCTCCAGAAATATTCTTTTAAAGAATACATAATCTTTATCAAACGTAGTATACTAAATATTGCGTATTACGATCCAGTATCGGATATCACATGCTAGGCCTGGGGCTGGAATTGTGTATGCCCCATACGAAGCATATATCGGATCACTAGCAACTAGTCTCTTTAATCGGATAATCATGATCTTGTCATATTATCCCGATAGTTGCAACATATTAGAGTACCAGTTCTGTATCCCTGCGTGATCATCATCTCCATATGACTGAAGTGATACTTCCATCTTGACATCACACCCAATACACTACGATTCTCAATAAACCCAGAAGAGGCGTACACAGAACCTGTTAAAGCCCCGGACGACCAAAACCAAAGCGTACTGATTGTCGCAAGTATTAGCGATGCAAGTCTCAAGTTAAGACCAAATACACATACCCTGAGTCGGATTCCCATAGACACATAGTCATACTACCAATGGGATTCTGATGGGTCTATCCAGAGCGAAGCTGTTTCCGTACCATCGGAAAACCTCCTATTACACTTGCATGAGTATCCAATACCCTAATATATGAGAACTATACCGTTACGCTTCCATAACTCGCACAAGTTCAATACTAGTGTATTCCGTATTATCGATGTCCAGTCTCGATAATACTACGACTATGGATATTTAATGATTAAACCTTTTGTGGATTGATACTATCTCATATCTTATTAATCCGGAACTAATCATAAGGACTTTTATCATTTATATATATTCAAGTAATCTAATTATAAAATGATAAAATAGTAATTTCCTTTCTCACACAGTTAATTTGTACAAAAACAACAATGTCTTTTACAAATAGTGATGCTATGGGTCATAATTGTCCAACATACGTATCTCCATCCCCTAAAGCATGCTACTATTATCCCTGAAACTAGTGGTCTTAGGGCGTTACGTATCGTCGTCCCCCAAGCCAATGAACTATAACTAAGGGTGCGGATCTATGCTACCCTCCAAGCTCTGAAACTAGGATCTAGGGCCATCTGTCATCCCTAGTCCTGAACTAGGATTTGGGGGCGTTACGTATCACCGTCCCCCTAGTCCTCTACATGCGCACATGTCATCCGTCAATTTCATATATGTACCAAGTTACAAACTGAGGTGGGTTTTTTCCCCATATCTTGAAAACATAAAACTCATGTTTTGAAAACATTTCATTTCTAAATCATTTGTTAAAACATACTAAACAAAATATAACTTATAGTGAAATTGGCTAACACCCTAAGTACTTAAAAAGTAAGTCTGGCATCAAAACATATAAATAAAATAGACTTTAAAAAGAAAGTCCACTCACTGGTTTAGAATCGGACTGGCACTGATTACTCCACCGAAGAAAATTATGATTCATGCGATGATCTATATTTGATAAACTAGATTAGAAATGGACTAAGAAATGTACTACGGAATCAGGCTAAATTTACTTATTTAAGTGGTTGCTATCACTCCGATAGGTATCATACTTATATTAAGATGTAATATATATATACGAGATAATACGAGACCCTTAGGGTGGTCTCTTACATGCTACGGTGAAACCGAACTGATTTAAAACTAATATGGGGAAGTTTTGGTCTGCGCGTCGAGATGAGAACAATCCAGAAAATTCTACAAAAATCTTCAACTCGAGTCGCGATGCGAACACTTCGGGCGTCGCGACGCGAGACCATTTTCCAGAATTCTTTGCTTGTTTCTTCAAAGTCCATCTTACACTAAAAGCACTACAAACACTTCCATAATACAATTATTGCACAAACTAACTTATTGAACTTTAAATCATTGGGTGGCTGTGAAATATATTCTCAAGAGAATGAGAAATTATATGCTTGTATATTCTGGAGAGGATATGATTCTCAGGGGATATACAGACTCTGATTTTCAAACAGATGTCGATTCTAGGAAATCAATATCTGGATCTGTGTTTACCCTATGTGGTGGGGCCCTTATATGGAGGAGCATAAAGCAATCTTGTATTGCTGACTCCATCATAGAGGCCGAGTATGTAGAAGCTTATGAAGCAACTAAGGAAGCAGTCTGGCTCCGAAAAGTCTCAGGAGATTAGAAAGTTGTTCCAGATATGGATAAACCACTCACACTTATTTTACAAAATAGTGTGCAGTGGCGAATTCTAAAGAACCAAGAAGTCCTAAAAAGGAAAGCATATAGAGAGAAAATATCATCTCATCAGCGAGATAGTGCAGTGAGAAAACGTTTCAATCACGAAGATTGCATCAGCAGAGAACCTAGTTGATTCATTTACAAAGACCTTATCAGCTAAATTGTTTGAAGGTCACCTAAAGGGTCTAGGATTACGTGACATGTCCCATTTGCTCTAGTACAAGTGGGAGATTATTGTGATATATGCCATAAAGCTTCATGTAATGTAAAAACAATTACTGGTTACGAAATAAAAGATGTATTATTCAATTATCAAATGTTTGATTTAAATCGCATATTGTAAATTATCTTGTTTACCCTTGATTACTAATGTTTCTTCAAACTTAGTGTATGAGTGTCATACATAAGAGGATTTAAGTCCGAAGTTAGTAATCTAAAAAAATCCATAGAGAGCAAACAAAACAGGTTTTTTGTTTGCAGTTTATCTATAGCTGCAGTCCATTATATTATTATATGGCAACCTTGATACGGGATCCTCCATGTGGTGACATGAGAATGAAGGCACCTTATATGATGTGATCATTTGGGACTGAACCCAGATAAAAATGAGTTTCTTATAATATCTATTAAAATAACAAAAAAAATTAATTTCAATCTACTATATGGTCATATATGGATTAATCTGAATCATGAGTATACTGCGAACTCCTGCATGGCAGGCTATGTCATTTGATTTACAAAAGTGAGTTTGGTGTAGCAATCCCGACCAATAGCTACGTACTTTGGGGATATGATTTGTTGTGTAGCTAAGGACGTTTTACAAAGACATGTAGTTCACTCCTTGCGAGAAGTAGAAGAATATCTTCCTCAAAGGTTGATTCGATACTTGAACAATTAGAGCGCTCAAGTCTTTCAATTACGAATGGAAATATTAATATTCATAATGGTTATGAATAAATCGTACATTAGAGAATCAGTGGTATTTAAGGTAAAAATAATTAGAAGGGAATAACAGACATTACGACCTGGATCTAATTATGAGATACTTGTGAAGGGTTACGACCCGGCTCTAAGTATGAGATACTTATGTAATGACTATATCGATGGATATCAACGTAATTCGGCTTATAATATTTATATACAGCAATGAGAGTGCAACTTCAGATTTTTAGTGGAATAACTTGAAGTTAATAATTCGGAATATTTGATTAAAGAGTTTAAATAATATTTCGGGATTATTGGAGCTACGAACCATAGGTCCTTTGGTCCCCGTACTAGCTCGATAACTGTAGCAAATTAAATATAATTGAATAGTTCAATTATATAATGACATATATTATTGTTATTATTTTTATTGGATTAATTATATATTTTGTCGCATATGTAACTTTATATTATATATAATATAAAGTTTTTTATTAAATAAATGATTATAAGATAATCATTTAATTTATTGTAAATATTAATATATTTAATATATCATTTAAAGAAATAAAGGATTTTAAAAAATGACTTTAAAATTATTTTTTTCTTGAAAATTTTGGGAATACAAAGGGAAATTTTTTGTATGTTTTGGAGTAATTTTATCATCCAAAAAAGTGGTAGAAAAATAGCAAATAGCCAGTACAAAAATAGTGAGTTGTACCCGCGAATGGGAGTGAGTTCGGTGTGTAAAACAGTCCGGCTTTCGGGCTGCTATTTGGGGGCTAAAAAATGGTAAAAAACATAAATATTTTTAAGGTCGATCTCGATGCCTAAGTCGATTCTGCTACGCGAGAGAAATCAATTCCTACACGCATTCTGCATATAGTAGGCTATACTGCAACGCATCAGCCTCGGCTTCTTATATTATTATTATTTTTTTTCAAAAAATCTTAAACACTTTCAAAAATACCCAAAATAATTTTAATTTCAACACATGTTACACAATATATATATATATATATATATATATATATATATATTAATCAAAACACAAATAAAAATAGAATCCCACAATGAAGTGACTCATGAACAATTCTAGGTTACTCAAAAACGATTAAATGTTTCTAGAATGGTAACCATATCTCCAAGCTTTCATCTAGAGTTGCAAACTATAATTTTATTTTTATGTCCAACATAAACATTTTGACCAAATCACAAGCATATTGTGTTTATGCTTCCAAAGCATCCATTCATAATTCATTAGCCTAATTTCAACTTCAAGCTATGTTATTATGTATCCAATACATAATACATCACTATATGTTTCACCAATAATAACTCAATAATGAAAACATAGCTTTAGAGAAGATCAAACTTAGCTAGCAAGCTTGATTCTAAAATCCAATATTCGTTTCCTTGTTGAAAAATATAGAGAACTTCCAAAACTTCTCTAAACAATTTTTTTTACTTAGGCCAATATCTCTAATGCTTGTTTGCTTTAAATTTCTCAAGCTTAATTAAAAACTTGCTTGAGAAAGCTTATCTCTAAACACTTTTTTTTAAGCTTATGTAATTTTTTATTAATAAAAGTTTTAACCAACTTTTGAGTGGGCTTAATCCAATTTATCCAAATATGTATAATTAGGTGTGAATAATCACATTTGTTTACCACTTTGATTTAATCCAAATAAATCTAGATAAAATTTAACCAATTGATTAGTTCATTGTCTATCACTTTGATTTAATCCAATTAAATCAAGCCAAATACACCTATTATTATATATTTTGTAATTACAAAAACATCCTCCAATGGTAGAGATATTTATGAAATTATAACAAAGCCCTTGTGTGATTTTGAATTAATCCAATTAATCCAAATGGATCAAAGTAAATAATTAATGTTACCCAATAATACTTAATTATTTTATTTGATAATTATAATATCAAATTTTATTTATTATCAAACATCATCGACTACCCAAGTGCCCAACGAGTACAGTTCATATTGTGAGACTCTTTAAGTCCAGACACGTTCGTCATATAAGCCTAGAAGCTTATATGTACGCAATTCGGCCACCTCCGAATTCGCGAAGAACACGAACGACCTTTCTAAACTATACAAGTCAAGGTTATCACA
This sequence comes from Zanthoxylum bungeanum, assembly GCA_019454045.1. NCBI lineage: Eukaryota > Viridiplantae > Streptophyta > Magnoliopsida > Sapindales > Rutaceae > Zanthoxylum > Zanthoxylum bungeanum. The sequence goes on along the minus strand of SKCR01005113.1, from coordinate 239,392 downwards.
TATGTTTAATAATCCACCTGTCGTAGGCTATCTGAGTTGTGCTTAGGAAACATAGATTACACCATCAAATTTTTCGATACGCACATCTCATAATTTCGACAAGTCCACTATTCTTTACAACTAATCAGAACATCATTTTTTATATATTCGATCAACTATAGGTGATCGTCTTTGGCCAAAGTCTTAAGAATTTTGACTAATCATCTATATACCTTAACTCCTTATGGTACATTTATGGGCCGATGAATCGTATCTTGATACGTACTTTATTAACGAGTGCATTTGTCCACACCTAACTAACATCTAGCAGTCAGACCATGAAAGGTCTTTGACATATATGGCATCCTAGTGTGGAGGATCACAGACAAAATCAATATTATCCTATAGTCAAAGGATCACATATGCTACTCGACTCAATGAGATTTCTATTGACGGTGATGTGTACTTCCAACTATTAGGAATCACCTGTAAGTCATTCAATATTCGCTCCCACATGTCTATATTCGCTTCTTTTACTCATGGTACATCGGGTTAAACCATTGGGACTCCAATTCCAATATATGACATGTGCTAGTCTTCTAGATTATAGGAATTCAACTGTATTCTAAAACAACGACTAGGAATATTTACTTTAAGAATAGTTTATAATAGTAATATTATCCCAATGTCGGACCATCTAGTGTCCAATATTACTACATGACTATTTTAAGGTTGTTGTCATTCTCAACATATTTATATATCAAACTAATATGCATAATGACATTACCATTAATAAGGTTGAAATGAAAATGTAGTTATTTTATTAATAAATAATAAAATATAATGTACAATACATTATTCAGATTAGCGCTCCAAGAACCACTCCAACACCAGGTTCTAATCGGTTTTGAAGACATTTATCTCATTCCGATTGACTACTAAATGTGCTTACAATTAATGGATTTGACCATACATAATTGTATTCAATAAAATAAATAAAATATCAAATAAAATTAGGCAACCTAATCAGCCTAACCTGGTTGAAATTTGAAAAAAAAAAAAGTAAGATTGCCTAATTTTTGGTGAAATTTAATAAGAAATGTGAGCACCTCTCACCTATAAATAGAATTGTTCAGCACCTCTTCAAGTATCCTTTTACATGGTTCTTTGTAGAATTTCTAAAGAAATGTCAGCCTTTTTGTGTTTGTTCCATTTTCTAATCTTTATTGTAATTTCTTTTCACTTTTCTAATGAAATTATTTGTGTTTTAATTCACATCATGAGTAGCTAAACTTCATCTAGTTGAGGTAAAATGGTAAAAGCTCTTAATATGAAAATATTTGATTCTCTGAAGTCAATCCTTAGGCCCATCATGATGTACACATATTGACCGACATAGATAATAATTGAAACCTATAATATATAAGAGAGTGGTTTGCAATAATCTGGACTAATTATACACAATTTATTTCTGCCTATATGGGAGGATTTATATGTTTTGGTATAATTGAGTACCTAATCATGAAATAAATTAACTGTGAAATAATGATAATCAATATATTATAAAAAGTAAGATTTTTCTATATTTGAAATATTAAGAGTGGATCCATAACCTCAATATTTTATTATTATTGTAGCATCTAATTTAATTGCCCCACCACATCATTTAATTTACTCTTTTATTTATTGCTTGTATATTATTATTTGGATAGTTATTTTATTCTATTAAATTTGTTTCACGTGAATCGACCTCAGACTCACTGGTTTATTTTATTACTTTCACACTCCTATATTTGGTAGTAAAAAATCACTTTGTGAGTGTGTCAATAATTAATAAATAATTAATGATTAATATTAATAATAATATTTAATAATAAAAAAATATTTAGCATTAATATTCAATAAAAAATAATAACTAATAAAATCAATAATATATTAATAAATTAACTAATAATTAATAATTAATAACAAATTAATTAGTATTTACTAATAATAATAATTTATTAAATCTAAGCAATTTATATATGATTAATCATTGACTAATTAATTAGCAGTAGCTAATTACTATATTGTCCTCAATGAGAGTGGTTTTTGGTGGTGTAGGGCTTAGGATCTCATCTTGAGGTCCTGAGTTCGAATTCAAGGAGTGTGTTTTTTGTAAGAGTCTGCGACAGTTAGGGTTTTTCTTGCTCTGCTTAAGTCCGGAAAGGGTGGTTTGACGGTGGGATTTTCAACGATTTCCAAAAAAAATGGCTATTTTATAATTGATAAATTTTTCATTCCAAACACTAGATAAAATAAAAAACATTAATGAAAATATTACTTATATTATGTACAACTAAATAAACAACTTATCATGATTCTTCTTATTACTATTTCGATTCCAATCCATTCTTATTACCATTACATAAACACGGCATTAATTTATACAACATTAATGTCCTGGAATCAACATAAAAATAAAATAATTAATAGTCTAAATTAATGAAACTGTTGGGAGGTGAAACGGTTCAAAAACATACTTACGCGATGTATAAATTTATTTTAATAAATAAAAATCAATAAAAATAAAATTGTGGGTAATCATGCCTTTGTTTTATGATTATAAGCCATCTTTTTTGTACTTGTATCGATGGCCTTGAAGCAAGCACTTTAAAACAAGCTGAGAATATTTCTCAAAAGGAAAACAAATAATGGAGGTGGAAATAATTTCCAGTGAGTGTATCAAGCCCTCTTCTCCAACCCCTCTCCATCTCAAAACCTACAAGCTTTGTCTCTTGGATCAATTTCGCGGCCACGTTTTTGCTCCTAGGTTCTTTTACTATCCTCTTAACCCTACCGGTGAATATAACATTGATCAGATTGTCTCCGAAAGATTGCATCTACTAAAGCAGTCTCTATCAGAAACGTTAGTTGGCTTTTACCCACTTGCCGGAAAGATGACCGACACCTTTTCCGTCGACTGCAACGACGAGGGAATTTATTTTATAGAGGCCGCAACTAAAATTCTCCTCAATGAATTTCTCAACCAACCAGAGGTCAACTTGATCAATAAATTCTTTCCAAAAGATGGTAATGAGCAGATCAGACAAGTAGCAGGAGCTCACGTGGCTAAGGTGCAAGTAACGTCATTTGCTTGTGGCGGTCTTGTTATCTGTGCTTGTATTTCACATTTCTTTGGCGATGGCGGTACTTTCATGTTGTTTATGAAGAGTTGGGCCGCTGCCGCCACTGCTCGTAACACGTTGAAAGAAACTGTTTATGATGCTGCAACTTTATTTCCTCCATATGATGCATACCCAAGAGAATTAAACCGGAACACCCAACTAGCCCGATTTCGTAACACTGGCAGAGTTGTTACGAGAAGATTTGTATTTGAAGCCAAAGCGATAGCGGATCTCAAAGCCAAGGCAACTAGCGCCAGCGTGCAACGTCCATCGCGTGTTGAGGTTGTGTCATCACTCCTTTCGAAATGTATCATGGCTGCCATGAGAAAAAAATCAGGTTCACATAAACCAACACTATTGAGTCATGCAGTGAACTTGCGACGAAAAGCCAGGCCGCCATTGTCGGACCATTTAGTTGGAAACATCATTTGGCATGCAAATGTATTATGCAAAGATGAGGAAGTTGAGTTGGATGGTTTGGTGAGTCAGCTGAGGGAAGCAATATCGAAACTTGATGGAGATTTTGTGGAGAGTCTACAAGGTGATGGAGGGTTTCATAACTTCTATAAAATCGTCAAAGATGAAGATAAAGTGTACGCTGATGTGAAGGATGGTATTACTTTTACCAGTTCGTGTGGTTTTGCTTTCTATGATATTGATTTTGGATGGGGAAAGCCCATTTGGGTGAGTGTTTCTGGTTTTGGCCGTGGCTCAGTTATCTCCCTATCAACTTCTCTTATCATTCTTATGAATACAAGACTTGGAGATGGGGTTGAGGCATGGGTGTCTTTGCTTGAAGAATACATGAATTTAGTAGAAATTGATGATGATTTACTTGAATTTGCCACCTTGGATCCAAGTCCTATGCTGGAATGAGGTTATGATTTTACGCTGAGTATTCAATTTCGTCTTCTTGTTTTGAAAACAGCTTTCTTGAATAAAATTTGATCTTTATGATCACAACTTTGGAAGGTGTAGTGACGTCGGCTTGTGTTTTGGAGTAATCAATATCTTTTATGTAATTCACTTTTTTGTTGTTATGGTTTAGTGTAATTTGTGTTTGTATTTTGGCTTATTTTGGTTGGTTTTGATTGTTATTTTGGTTGGTTTAGATGAAAAAATGCAGTTTTATGATTTTATGTAATTTTTATGTATAAATATTTTTATTTATGTTTTAATATTGTTTAAAAATTATATGGCTATTTTTGGATGTGTTTTTTGTATTAAAAATGCATGTTTTTAGGGAGGGGCTATTATCCTTTTGCATTATCTTCTTTTAATGGTTATGATTTAGTCAAAATAAATCTAATGACCATTATTTTGCCAACACAAAAGTCAAGCCAACTTTTGGATCAAATTCATTAATGTGTTGTCAAGATTTTGACCCTTAGATTTATCTTGATTAAATCATAACCTTTAAAATGAGATAAATGATATAAATGTAAAAGGATGATAGCCCAATCCTGTTTTTAGAGTGGCAACTTTGGTAATTTATTGCCAACTCTCGGCAATTGCTTGATTTTGCCAGTGGCATTTTCAGTAATTTCAGCCTAACTCTCGCACCTTACAGTGGACGCTAAGTGTGGTAATGGATCGGGCCGGGCCCGGGCCTTGATAAGCCCGAACCGAGCTCGGCAGGTACAGGTTCGGCCGTGGATAAAAGGGAAATCTAGCTTAAAGTTGGCAATGACGAGACGTTGGATGTCAAGGCCATAAGAATATTTGTTCTAAATCTCCCTAATAAATATAAATTAATTTTACATGACTGTTATTATGTACCCTCCATTACCAGACAAATAAAATCATTACCGATATTGGATAAAGAGGGATATAAAATAAACATTAAAGATGATGTTCTATGTTTATATCACATAGACAATTATTTGATATGTGAATGTTTTTTTATCTAACGGTCATTATGTTTTGGAAACATATAGATATGTCTTTAACGTAGAAGAAAATACCAATAAAAAATCTGAATTAAATAATAATGAATTATGGCATATGAGTTTGGGAAACATAAATATTAGACGTCTATCAAAATTGGTTAATGATGGTTTGATTGAAGATCTTACCTTATATCCTTATCCGATTTGCGAGTCATGTGTCCGAGGAAAAATGGCAAAGGCCCCATTTCTTGGTGTTGGACATCGTGCTGAAGATTTATTAGAACTAATACACAGTGATGTGTGCGGTCCATTAAATCATGCCGCTCATGATGGTTCAACTTACTTCTTGACTTTCATGGATGATAAGTCAAGATATTGATATATCTATTTGATGAGACATAAATCGAAAATATTTGATAAATTTAAAATACTCTGAAACGAAGTAGAAAAATAAATATGGAAATTCATCAAGTGTCTTCAATTAAATCGATGTGGTGAATTCATGAACAACGAATTCATAAGTTATTTTGAAGGAAAATGAGATTCTTGACCAATATAGTCCACCAGGAACTCCTCAACACAGTGGTGTGTCTGAGCGAAGAAATCGTACTTTAATGGATATGGTATGTTCCATGATGAGCTATACAGATCTTTCATGCTTCACTTACTGCTGCCCATATACTTAATAGGGTTCCATCGAAAACTGTTTCTACTACTTCATTTCAGATATGGTATGGTAGAAATCCAAGTCTTAGATATTTAAAGATTTGGGGTTGTCCTGCATACGTTAGAATTATGCAGCGGGATAAACTAGCGCCCATGGGGTATGAGTATAAGTTCGTTGGATATTCTGAAAATTCTTTGGGATATAAATTCTATGATTCTGAGCAAAGAAATGTAGTTATTGCTCATTTTTCCACTTTTCTTGAAAAATGAAATTTTTAGAGAAAGTAGGAATTGTAGAAAGATTGAACTCGATGAGTTTGATCCCAATATTGAGGAACCTGAAATGGAACAAGAGATCTAACTAGGTAAAGGATCTACATCACAGGTTCTACATAAGTCGAATAGAATATCAAGGCCTTATGAGAGATTATTTTTAACATCTGATGTGAGCTTTGACGTTCTCGTCTTTGAGGCAACGGATCCGACTACGTATATGATAAATGGATGTGAAAACTGCTTTCCTAAATAGATTCATCGATGAAGATATCTATATGGAACAACCAGAGGGTTTCATATCTAGTGAGACTTCAAACTTGGTTTGTAAGCTCCAGAAGTCTATTTATGGACTTAAATAGGCATCCCGAAGTTGGAATCGTCTTTTTGATGAGATAATTATATTATTTGAATTCATCAAGAACGAGGAAGAACCGTGTGTTTATAAGAAAGTTAGTGGGAGCATGATAATATTCCTTATTTTGTATGTAGACGACATCCTTATCTTTGGAAATGATATATGATTGTTGCAAAGTGTGAAAGCTTTACTTTGCAATAACTTCTCTATGAAAGACATGGGTGAAGCTTTCTATATACTGGGTATAAGGCTCTACCGGGATAGAGTTAGGAAGCTTCCTATGTTGATGCAAAGTGTAAAAGCCTATATTTGCAAGAACTTCTCCATAAAAGACATGAAAAATATATGTTTTGACATCATTCCTCAATGTTTCATTAAGGAGACCATATATGGGAACAACCTTATTTCATATATTCATAAAAAAAAAGTAAATTGCATAGATCCATAATTGGATTGAAATAAACTTCCTAAAATTGAAACATATAATTCGATGATGCAGTTAATTATTTGACCTCATCATGAATATTGATGAACCATGTGTCTATGACATGGAAATTAACAATGTCATTCGATTTATTATTAAGTATATATGCGATATACTTATTATGAGAATTGATGTAAGCAAGTTAAAATTGAGATAAAATTATCGTTCTTTAATGTGATCTCCATATAAAATATATGGAGTAGTAACCTATATTAAAGAAGGGATAGATCGAAATAAATAGTAGGTATTTCCTAGAAATTTTATACATAGATATAGTACTGAAAAGTTCAATATAGATGACTTGAAGGAAAGTATCATTCCTTGCAATCATATAGTTCATCTCTCCAGAAAATATATCCCAAGACTGAATTCGATCATACGCACATGTGGAAAATTACTTATGTTCTAGCAATAAGAGTTTTCATGTTAGCGATATTATAAATGATTTCTGATATAACCAATAATGTAAAACTTATGAGCAAATATAAGACATATCCTAGAGAATGACATTTGACTACGGTTAAACGAAATCCTGAAGTGATTAACAAGAATTAAGAATTTTATTTTGACCAGTGAGAGGTATAAATTGAGGGTAACACTGATTCTAAATTGAGGGTTAGATCCATTTCTACTAGGCGAGCACCGATCTAACCTTATGCCTATGTATTTTTAATTTAATTATGCATAAGTCATATTAGATATGCATTGCATGTTTTACATTAAAATTTTTAGTTTAACCTAAGCATGTTAATGATTTGATTGTCATAAATCTCCAATGATTAGGTGATTACTTATCAGTAATTGTATTAATAATGTTAGAGCATTATTGGATGGTTCGTCTTGTTAATACAGAGATGAATGAGTTCTTATTAGTTATGCCTAGTACCATCTTTATTGTGAGGTTATAAGTGGTTGGAACTTAGGTTGTTATGGTAAAATATTGGATGTAGCTTGATGAGTTGACATAGTCATATAATATCATCATTATTGTGAGGGTGTATTTACGAAGCTCATTAGTGCGCATTGAAAAATATACACCCGTAACATATCTTAATCCAATACCGTTATTATTTTAAGGATAAGAAATAGTTCAGGACAAAATTTAGGAGTCACATGGATTCGATTGACCTTTGAGGTCTACCTAATGAGTTTATAAGGGCCAATACCATCATTATTCTGAGGTTGGAGTAAATGTCATGGGATCTACTTCCCGCTATGAAATTTTGATTGTAAAATTTCTAATTTTCTGCTAAGAGAGATTACATAATTACTTAAAGTACTGGGAGGACACTAATAGATTTAAAATCTATAATCGTATTAGTATTTTTTTATATTGAAATGAAAATGTTCTACTAGTGTTTAATTGTTGTCTTGTAGATAGCTGCCGTAAATCCATTAGTGCAACTTTTGGATTCTAATAAATTGAAAATAGCCGAGAACTATTTTGAGTGGGAAATGAATTTCTGCCTCATCTTGGAGTCAGAGTGATTGAGCCTTGTGGCACTCAATCCATTACATGTCCAAATCAATCATGATTCTAGTCCCGAAAAGTGGGAGACATTTAAAAATGGAATGATGATAACTTGAGGGTGAAATACAACATTTTAGGATCGATGATTTTAGATTTGTGTAGGCATATAAGTCCCGATGATGAGTCTCGTATGGAGACACTACCTCTTTAATTGTGAAAGCCGCGGGAAACAGACGTCGAAAGGGAAAAGTCAAGAATTGACACATTATTGGATTTAACTAGTTGGATTAGCTTCGGGTTCGCTTGTTGGACCTCTGTTTCAAAGCACAACCTTAGCCCAAACCCCCACAAGACACAAACCAAGCCCATACACCACTAAGACACACACCAAGCCCACTAAATGGACCAAGCCCACACGCCCCAACAAGACCCAAAGTCACGCCCATAGCCTTCCTAATTAACAAAAATCACATTTAACACATGCATAAATCAAGCCAAATCCACTTCCTAATTTAAATACATCCCATGGATCCCTTGCCTAAATAAACCAAATCATATCCTTAACTAAAGAAGAATAAATCAAATTAAAATCAAATCACTTCCCTAATTAAAAGATTTCCTTATCACATTCTAATTAAAAAGATATTCCCTTTAATACACAAATCCTTCTCCTTCTCAAATAAGGAAAGTCCCCATCCTTTTGCCTATAAAAGAACCCTTCACCAACACATCTAAACCTAGAGACTCACGGCAAAATAAACAAAAAATGCACTCCAAAATTCCTCACTCTCTCGACACCTCACCTCTCTCAACCTTATACCCTTCACGCACTGCCAAGCCACCTTAATTGACCCAACTGAACACTGCCGATCCTCACGCCACATTTCCCCTATCTTTTCCATTCAACGCTACCTGCACACAAAAACAAAGCCTCACGCCACACTGCCCCTATCTTTGCCATTCAACGCCACCTACACACACAAACAAAGCCTTACGCCACACTACCCCTAACTTTCTTCACGTCCAGCACACCACGTAATAATTTTGCTAGGTATTATTATTTAATTAAATTATATTTAAATATCTCGCAATAGTAAATTCTTTTAATTTGGAATTAAATGAATCCGGGCCCGAGCGAAGTTGCGTGTTGAGTTGTTCGACTTAAATTTAGAATTTAAAAGTGGTGGGACCCACTTGACTTACATCAACATGTTTCACATGTGATGGAAGTTGTTAATGGTTGTGTATGTTGGGTTTCTCTAAGGTCCCAAGGATCAAATCAAGCAATGAACACATGTGCGAATACTCAAAGAAGTTACATAATACTTACAATGATCGGTTGGGCGATGCGATGAACACAAAACTTCTCCAAGCTCCCTTGAAGCTCTCGGCATTTACAGGTTTTGTGCTCCTCCATTCGGCCATGGATGATCCACCAAGCTCTCGAGCAAATTGCTTGTCTAGTTTGTTTTTTTGGAGACGATGTGGAAAAGGTGGAGGTGGAGTGAATCTTTCTCGATCATTTGCTTTTGCCTATTTTTCCTCCATCTGTTGATCTGCTTCGCTGCTTTATTTTGGAACATCCTCAATAGTTGCCTTGACTCTAATATTTTTTTTTATTTCAGTACCACTTTTCAAAGTGATGGCATGACATTGCTCATTCCCCCTGTTCCTTGGATTTTGTTATGTGTTGCTAGGAAGGTTTTCTTGCGGTCTGTAACTCTGAGCATTGGCCAGTTGTCCTAATTGATTTTCCAGTGCCTTTATAGAAGAAGATTGGCTTTGAAACATAGTATCGTATGTTACTTGTTGCTTTTTCAACAGGGCATGTACTTCTGCTATTCCTGGTTATTTTTCATACTTCTGGCCTTTGTTCTGCTGTTGGAATCCTGGTGGTGGATTGTTCTTTTGCCCTGAATTATTGTTCCAAGTGAAATTAGGATGAATCCTCCAACCTGGGCCATAGGTGTTGGAATATGGATTGTTCCCATGTCTGTTGAAATTGTTGACAAAATTCACCGTCTCATCATGTTGGTTGTAAGATTCTGACTCTGGTGCTCCTCCATGTTGGACAATTATGACCCATAGCGTCACTATTTGTACAGATCATGGTGTTGTTTTACAAATTAACTATGTGACAAAGAAGATTGCACTCCTATCATTTGTGATTAGATCACCTAGATGTATAAATGATAGGAGGTCCCCATGATTTGTTCATGTATTGCGAATGATATGAGACAGTATCAGTCCATGAACGATAAATCATTGAATATCCCTAGTCAGAGCATTGTCGAGATTGGACATCGATAAATGCGTAAAAGACTAGTACTACACTTGTGTGCGTTGTGAGGGCACAACAACATAGTTCTCATACATTTGGGTATAAGATACTCATGCAAGTGTAATAGGAGGTTGTGTTTTACCGATGGTACGGGAAACAGCTTCGCTCTGGATAGACCCCCTCAGAATTCCATTGATAGTATGACTATGTGTCTATGGAAGTTAGAAATCAGGGTAGGTGTATTTAGTCTTAACCTGAGACTTGCACCGCTAATACTTGCGACAATCAATATACTTTGGTTGCGGTCGTCCAGGGCTTTAACAGGTTCTGTGTACACCTATGCTGGGTATATTGAGAATCGTAGTGTGTTGGGTGTGATGTCAAGACGAAAGTATCACTCAAGTCATATGGAGATGATGGTCACGTAGGATACGGTACTGGTTCTCTTAAGTACTGCAGTCATCAGGATAATATGACTAGGTCATAGTTATCCGATTATAGAGACTAGTTACCAGACATCCGACATTTGCTTCGTACGAGGCAGACACAATTCCAGCCCTAGGCCTAGCACGTGATCATCCGATACTGGATCGACATACACAATACTATGTATACTACGCTTGATATAGATCCTTTATTCCTGTAAGGATATTTCTGGAGAATTGGGTAGGCATGTCGCTTTGCTAGAAGCTAACCTTGTCTTGTAAATTGGTATAAACGTAGTACTAGGTACTTACGTGTTCGGATAGTCCGAAGACCGAATTTATTGGCAACATATCCGGGGATCTCATGGGTCGCTTCCCGAAGATTCACCGATGACGTATGACTCGCACTCTAAATTAATCTGGGATTAATTAGAAGAGAGAGAAAATTAAGCTGGGATTAATTGTGGAGATATTTTATCTGGGATAAAATATCAATTAAAGAGAGATAACGATTAATTTGGAATTAATCGATTAATTAATATATTTGATATATTAAACGAAATTAGATTTCGACGCGGAATTAAAATTAGATTTTAATTCGTTAGCGATGTGAATAGTAATTATGCTAGGCATGATTATTTAATTAAATTAGATTTAATTACGACGCAACGGAAAATTCGTTAATTTGGAATTAGCGAACCCGAGCCCGGGATTGTTTGCGAGCGCATTCGCATTTCGAATTCGAGTGCGGCACGCAAGTCAAATCAAGCGTCAAATCGCTAGTCACATTAAGTGTCAAATCATTAGTCACTTTGAGTGATGTGACAACTTGTCACTTGATTTGATTGATTGATGGATTGATTGATTGATGTTGGTGGTTGGCATTTAAGGCTTTGATTGTTTGACTTTTTAAAGCAAAATTTTGGTATATGTTTTGGAAATTAATTACCAAAATTAGACAACAAATTTCCATCTCTCTTTTCTTTTTGGAGCCAAAACTCCTTCATCTCTCCTTCACGGTCTTGGACCGAATTCTTCTCTGGTTTTTGTTGGGCAGAAACCATGAGCTAGGGAAGTAAGAGTGATGATTTTGTTGCAAAATCAAGAGAGCTAGTACTTAACGGGATCATGCGAAGGTGATAGGGAAGTCCACCCATGAGCCGGGAATCGTTTGACGAAGCTTGGAGCTTGTTCAAGGAGCATCAATGGACGCCAAAACAGTGAGCTGTGACAGTCACTGCCGAGCAGTCCATGAAGCAGAAAATCAGATTTTGTTGCCTCGTGCGTCGCTCAACCGATCGATGTGAGAATTCCGCAACTTCGTTGATTTGTATTCGCACTTATTTCATGCTTGTTTAATGATTTTGGGACCTTAGCAAACACCAACAATGGTATCTTGAGCAAGGTTGGGCATGAAAATGACTTAGGGTTAAAATTTGGGTAAAATTGATTTTGAGCATGTATAATGAAATTGGATGAATTAGTATGCTTAAATGTGTTTTAATTGATGATTGATTGGATCAATTTGATGAAATGTTGTTTGGAACAAATTTCCCCAAATTTCTTATGTTGGCCGAATGGTACATGATGCCCTAATTGTCTTGGTTTTTTTATTTTTGTTCATTGGATGAATTGGAATCATGTTGGGAAGATTGATTTATGTTGAATTAGATTTAATCGGATTGAATTCAAATTGGAAAAAATAATTCCCACAAATCCGAGATCTTTAGCATGTAAAATTGGGTTTGATTTTGGATGAAATGTGTTGGACATGTTTTGTTGTAATTGAGCATGATTGATTGTGTAAATTAATGTTTTGGAAATATTAATTTGGGTGATTAATTGTGTTATACACTTTAGTTTAATTAAATTATGAAATTGGATTTTTATGGTTTAATTAAATTGGGCCTATTTTGGAAATTTGAATTTGAAAGTTGTTATTGGGCTTATTGGGCTTGGTTGTACTAAGTTGGGTTTAGGCTAAATTGGTTGGATCCAATTGGGCCCAAAACCGCTTCCATAAAGCCCAAATGCGACTTAATGGACCTTTAAAGTTTAATTGGGCCTAATGGGCCTAAATTAATTTCTAGGCTTATGGGGTAACTCCCGGATTGGACTTTGGTTATTGGGTTCGACCCGAGTTAACCAAAAGTCCACGCCTTAAGAAATTAATTGAAAGCCCATTGGACTTTAATTAAATTGACGTTGGACGTTAATCGGGCTTTGAGACCCGTAACGATTAAATTTGGAATTTAAATCGTAAAGGTTTATTAAATAAAGTGTAATATTTAATTTGGAATTGAATAGCGAATTAGAATTAAATGCATATTGAATTGGATTTAATTATGTAGTTTAATTTAATTCGAGAATTCGTACTTTGAGTACTTATTCGTAAAATGAGTTTGACTCGAACAAAATCAAATCGTTGTTTGAACATTGGATGATCACTAATTATCAGATTAATTAATTTGATTAGATTGATTGATAACATGCTTGTGTGAATACATGGTTGCGATGCATGAATAATGTATATCAGATGGATATTAGATGGGTGAGACAATTTTAGAAATTGTTGTAATAAATTTGATTTAATAATTGGACCTGCGTGTCCAGCCTTATACCTCCATATTCTTTGTATTCTCTTCACACCTATTCCCCTCAATTTAAATGAGGTTTCTTTAGAAGTGTAGTGTAATGGGTAGAAGTGATACATGTGCTAGCAGGAGAGAGAAAGAGAGAGATTTGATCTAGGATCAATGTGTAAAGTATCCATCCGCATATCATTATTATTTTATTTATACGCGCTTTATTATGTATTTAGAATGCATGTTTAAGGGTGTATGATGATGAGACCTTAACAAAGATAATAAATTGGTTGCCAATTTGCACGCGAAAAACCCTCAAACAATATTAAGCATTTTTCCTTCCATTGAGTGATTCTCACTCAAGATCCGAGACTGGCATTGGCTTGTTGGCAAAAGTCAAGGCCTTTGTCCGTCGAGGATGTGTTTGAATCACGAAGGCTTTGTTCCATATCAGTGTCTTGTCCAAGTTGTGGTTTGTTGGCCAAAGTCAATACCACTTCTTGTTCATCGACATTGATTACGAAGCTTTCCATGGTCAATGGGTCGCGCTTAACTGGGATCACTAAGTTTGTTGTGCCAAAGCCAAGGCTTAGTTGATTCAGAGGAAAAAGGTTTGGTAATACATTGGATCTATTGGCATATATAAGATATATGTTTCGGACTTGGATATCCCCCTACTAGATCTAGGAATTGGATTGGTTCCAATCGATCTTAGAGATCTACCTAGTTAATTATCATACAATTGTTGGCCAAAGTCAAGATTGTGTGATATTTAACGGGATCCTAGCCTGCTAGGAAACACAGTTTCCCGAGTACTCGACAGAGGGTTAGAGGCTCGCCGAAAAATAGTGGGAGGCAAGAATTAAATTTGCAATATTCATTTAATTACTTGCCATACACGCTCAATCACAAATATCATTCGTCAAATAAATTAAATGTTAGTTGGACTAATATTTAAACGTTGTTTTAATTAACAGTTGGACTCTATTCAAACTATTCATTTATAGTTGATTTTATAATTGGATTATAGTAATCAATATAATTGATTTTAATCTATGAATTATAGTTGATTAAATAGTTGGACTATAGTAATCATTATAATAAATAGTACCTAAATCGTTGATTAGATAGTTGGACTATTAGAATCAAGATAGAAATTGAAAGATTGACATTTAAAACATAATCCTAGGTGAAAATGTATTTAAATGGTTTAATTTTCAAATTGGAAAATAATAAGTTATTTTATTTGATAAAATAACATATTATGCTTAAGCCTAGAGTTAAGCAAATAGTAGAGCATAATATTTGGATGATTTATGTGATGATAACTTTAGTGCTTAATCCATTAAGCTTGTCGCAGTAGACTCCTTAATTTCTTAATCAGAACTAAGGATTAGATCCTTAAAGTATGATAAAGAAATTGAAGTATCTTCCTAAATCTATACTTAGATTTTAGAAGTACTATAATTGCAATAATAACTCTTGGAGAGTTAATGACTATTCTCAAGAAGACAAAGTCAAAATTTGCAATAAGGCATCTAGCGCTAGTCGCACCTTACTTCGATATTCTAGAAACCCAAGGCTTGGCCAAAGGCTTCTGGAGTATTGAAAAGGGCAAAGGCAAAATCATTATAATCTTTTAGAAATATAAAGGACATATCCCAAAATATCTACCTAAATTGTGGCAAACGGGATCGCGGAAGCGTGACTTCCGTTTGGACAAAGCAGACATGAAGGAATTGAAGAACGAGCAAGGCTCTGACTTCAAATATGATTGTCATAAATATGTTCATGACTAGTATTGAAATTAGATTTTAAATACTAAGTGTGATACATAAATATATGTATTGATGTTCATAATCTGTTTTGAACAGGATACTGACTTCAATTGAGATTAATCTGTGAATTGGAAATGGGACGAAAGTCGCTGTTTTAACCGCAGATACCTAATTTTAGGAACTACCCTCAGGTGTGTACCTAAATTTGGATAATGTTATAATGTAACTAGTTTGACTAGAAACATTATCTCTATATCAGTGTTTACCTGCTGCGGGTGAACCTTTATATTCTAGAACACTAAAGTATTTTATTATATAAAGATGATATTGAGATAAACACATTAGATGTGAATAACAGTATTTATATTTTGAATATAAATAAATCTCAAACATATAACATGACAAACAAATAGCTCAAACTGATTTGATCAGAAGAAACTAATTGTGGCATTGTTGTCTGGGACACAATCAAACAAGACTCGTATATCCACACTTTCGAAGAGTGGGTACTATGACTAATTTGATTCCACTCAAATAAAGTCTACAAATCTAATTTATTGGGCAAAATGCCTAAAACGCCCTTACTTGGTAAAAGTGCAAATACCACAGATCTGTTAGCCCTAGTTCATAGTGAAGCAAGTGGGCCCATGTCTAGCTAGGCTAGATGTGGATATGAATATTTCGTGACCTTACGGATATGGCATCGCGTTATGGTTATGTGTTTCTTTTGAAACACAAATCGGAAACTTTTAAAGTTTCGACACGAAATAGACAAACAGATCGGCTAAAGTATTAAACCGTCACGGTAAGACCGTAATAGAAAATACTTAAGCAATAAGTTTCAAGTATACTTGAAAGAGTATAGTATTCTTTCAATAAGGACTCCTCCTGGAACACGTCAATTAGACGGTGTGTCCGAACAGGATAAACCGAAATTTGTTGGACATGATAAGGTTAATCATGAGTCGCTCTGAGCTACCATTTCCTTCAACGGATAAGTATAAACATTGTAGAACTTATTTTGAATAAGGTTCCATAAAAATCTGTTTGACAGATTACATATTAGATATGAACATGAAAGAAACCAGGTTTCTCATTCCTGAACATTTGGGTATGTTGGGCATATGTTTGGATGATACCAAACTAAAACCCAAATTGGATAAGTGTCTATTGTAGGTTATCCTAGGGATACCATAAGTATTGTACTTATACATATCACAAGAGAACAATTAGATTGTTGCTCGCCATGCGGTTTTCTTAAGAGGAATACCGATATGCAGTGGTAAGTGGGAGGATAGTAAAACTCGATGAAAATCAGAGTAATACTATTCCAGGCACCAGATCCTAAATGGAACAGAAATAGTTCATCAAGGATGAAACTATTCCAATAATCTTCGAATACACAAGAACCACGTATGTCGGAGAGAGTCAGAAAATAACCTAGGGTATGGGTTTTTGATCTCACCTCATAAAGATGTCAATCTTTTTGAGGTATACCAAATGACTACGTATGAGAAAGTGATACAAGGTATCGACTCCCTATCATAGCAAAGTGCCATGAATCTGAAATGGATTCCATGTATACCAACTATATTTGGACACTAGTTGATGTACCGCAAGGCATTGTGCCTATTGGTACTATATAAGTCTTCAAGGAAGACATACATGGATGGCAACATACCAACGTATAAAGCTAGGCTTTTAGCGGAAAGGTATCGTTATCAACATTGTGTTGATTACGATTCAACCTTTTACCTGTTGCCATGGTATATCCATTTGGATAATGCTTGCTTAAGTTGCATGTTTCATTTATGAAATATGTCAGCTTAACGGGAAAATCAATTTCCTAAAAAGGAAACCTTTTGGAGGATGTTTACAACATCCTGTCGGTTTTGTCATACCAAAACTAGCAAAAAAGGTTTGCAGGTTATTCGATCCATGTTTGGATTGAAGCAAGCATAAGTTCTTAGAATTATCGTTTTGATGTAATCATAATGGTGTATGATTTAATTCAAAACGAAATGATTCTTGTGTATATAAGAAGGTTAGTGGGAGCGCACTGACAATCATTGTCCTATACAATAATGATAATATATGTCATTTCTTGGAAATGATATTCCCATAATAATAATAATCGGTGAAAGCTTGGCTTTCGAGAAAACTCATCGAGAAACCGTACATTGAAAAATGTACGCGACTTGGTGTCTCAAACGCTTTGAGCATATGGATTCACAAACAGGCCAATCCAAGTGATAGTCACTGGATTGATGTTAAGAACATCCGTTAGTATCTTAGAGAACTAAGGATGCTGTCTTATACTATGGAGACGGAGAACTTGAAGTGACTGGGATCACTGTAGATAATTTCCTAAATCGATTAAACAACTATAAGTCGTAAACGGTACTATACAGTTTGAATAACGGAACAGTGAGCTGGAAATCTTCCAAGCAAGATACCGTTACCGAATAAATAACAAATGCAGGTTATTACTGCAGCTGAGGCGGCAATAGAAGCCTTCTGGGTTGATACAAAATCTAATTAGATTAGATATAGTTCTATTAGCAGCTGAGCTAGGCGTCAGCACAGGCAAAAGAATTAATGGTCTCATCAACGATCCAGATACATACTTCGATATTCATCTGATCTATTCGGATCATACATCATGGCGATGTGATGATCGAATAAATCGCATCAGATAATAATCATGTAAATCCGCTGACGAAAGCCTTTCCTCAGTAATTTGAGCCAACCGTACATAGTTCGGGTGTAAGACACTTGAGTGACTGGCTATAGGCCAAATGGGAGATTGTTGGAAAATTATGACCCATAGCGTCACTATTTGTACAGATCATGGTGTTGTTGTACAAATTAACTATGTGACAAAGGAGATTGCACTCTTATCATTTGTGATTAGATCACCTAGATGTATAAATAATAGGAGGTCCATATGATTTGTTCCTGGATTGAGAATGATATGAGACAGTATCAGTTCACGAAGGATAAATCATTGAATATCCCTAGTCAGAGCATTGTCGAGATTGGACATCGATAAATGCGTAAAAGACTAGTACTACACTTGTGCGCGTTGTGAGGGCACAACGACATAGTTCTCATATATTTGGGTATAGGATACTCATGCAAGTGTAATAGGAGGTTGTGTTTTACCGATGGTACGGGAAACAGCTTCGCTCTGGATAGACCCCCTCGGAATTCCATTGGTAGTATGAATATGTGTCTATGGAAGTCCGAAATCAGGGTAGTTGTATTTAGTCTTAACTTGAGACTTGCACCGCTAATACTTGCGACAATCAATATACTTTGGTTGCGGTCGTCCAGGGCTTTAACAGGTTCTGTGTACACCTATGCTGGGTATATTGAGAATCGTAGTGTGTTGGGTGTGATGTCAAGACGAAAGTATCACTCCAGTCATATGGAGATGATGGTCACGTAGGATATGGTACTGGTTCTCTTAAGTACTGCAGTCATCGGGATAATATGAGTAGGTCATAGTTATCCGATTATAGAGACTAGTTACTAGACATCCGACATGTGCTTCATACGGGGCAGACATAATTCCAGCCCAAGGCCTGTCACGTGATCATCCGATACTGGATCGACATACAAAATACTATGTATACTACGCCTGATATAGATCATTTATTCCTATATGGATATTTCTAGAGAATTAGGTAGGCATGACGCTTTGCTAGAAGCCAACCTTGTCTTGTAAATCGGTATAAACGTAGTACTATATACTTACGTGTTCGGATAGTCCGACGACTGAATTTACTGCCAACATATCTGGGGATCTCATGGGTCGCTTCCCGAAAATTAGATTTTAATTTGGGCGAACAAATTAATTTAGAATTAATTCGTTAGCGATGTGAATAGTAATTATGATAAGCATGATTATTTAATTAAATTAGATTTAATTACGACGTAACGGAAAATTCGTTAATTTGGAATTAGCGAACCTGAGCCCGGGATTGTTTGCGAGCGTATTCGTATTTCAAATTCGAGTGCGGCACGCAAGTCAAATCAAGCGTCAAATCGCTAGTCACATCAAGCGTCAAATCGCTAGTCACATCAAGCGTCAAATCATTAGTCACTTTGAGTTATGTGACAACTTGTCACTTGATTTGATTTATTGATGGATTGATTGATTGATGTCGGTGGTTGGCATTTAAGGCTTTGATTGTTTGACTTTTTAAAGCAAACTTTTGGTATATGTTTTGGAAATTAATTTCCAAAATTAGACAACAAATTTCCATCTCTCTCTTTTCTTTTTGGAGCCAAAACTCCTTCATCTCTCATTCACGGTCTTGGACCGAATTCTTCACTGGTTTTTGTTGGGCAGAAACCGTGAGCTAGGGAAGCAAGAGTGATGATTTTGTTCCAAAATCAAGAGAGCTAGCACTCAACGGGATCATGCGAAGGTGATAGGGAAGTCCACCCATGAGCCGGGAATCGTTTGACGAAGCTTGGAGCTTGTTCAAGGAGCATCAATGGACGCCAAAACAGTGAGATGTGACAGTCACTGCCGAGCAGTCCATGAAGCAGAAAATCAGATTTTGTTGCCTTACGCGTCTCTCAACCGATCGATGTGAGTATTCCACAACTTCGTTGATTTGTATTCACACTTATTTCATGCCTGTTTAATTATCTTGGGACCTTAGCAAACACCAACACTCCATATGGTGAAATTATGGATCCAGCATCAACCTTCATGTTAAGAGTATCCAGACTTTTGCAAATCTGATCCAGCTTGGCACTTAATGCTGTGTTGGCTCCAACTTCATAAATTCCAGCAATTCGTTGGATCATGCTTCTTTCTATTGGCCACAAAGAATTGTTGTTGGCCATTTCTTCAATTAGGTCCCAAGCCCGATCTTCTCATTTTTCTATTAAAGAACCTCCAGCAGCAGCATCAATTATGGTTCTCATTAATCCAGAAAGTCCATTGTAGAATGCTTGGACTTGTAGCCATTTCACAATCTCATGGTGAGGAAATTTTATGAGCAAATCCTTGTATTTTTCCCAAGCTTCACAGAGGGATTCTGAATCATTTTGCACAAAGGATGTGATGTCATTCCTCAACTTTGTAGTTCTGGCTAGGGGAAAGTATTTTGCAAGGAATTTGGTGGCTAGAGTGTTCCAAGTTGTGATGGAACCTACTGGTAGTGAGTGTAGTCTCATTGCTTCTTCAGCCGCTCGATTATAGTTGAAATTGCCGCAAACTTCCAGGAAGGTTCTGATGTGGGCATTACTGTTGGACAGTTATGACCCATAGCGTCACTATTTGTACAGATCATGGTGTTGTTGTACAAATTAACTATGTGACAAGGAGATTGCGCTCTTATCATTTGTGATTAGATCACCTAGATGTATAAATGATAGGAGGTCCCTATGATTAGTTCCTGGATTGAGATGATATGAGACAGTATCAGTCCTCGAAGGATTAATCATTAAATATCCCTAGTCGTAGTATTATCGAGACTGGACATCGATAATGTGAAATAGACTAGTATTGCACTTGTGCGCGTTGTGGGAGCACAACGGCATAATTCTCATATATTTAAGTATTAGATAATTATGCAAGTGTGATAGGAGGTTGTGTTTACCGATGGTGCGGAAACAACTTCGTTCTAGATAGACCCCTCGTAATTCCATTGGTAGTATGACTATGTGTCTATGGAAGTCCGATATCAGGGTAGGTGTATTTGGTCTTAACCTGAGACTTGCATCGCTAATACTTGTGACAATCGGTATGCTTTAGTTTTGGTCATCCAGGGCTTTAACCAGTTCTTTGTACGCCTCTGCTGGGTATATTGAGAATCGTAGTGTATTGGGTGTGATGTCAAGACAGAAGTATCACTCCAGTCATAGTGGAGATGATGTCACGTAGGATACGGTACTAGTGCTCTTAAGTACTGCAGTCATCGGGATATTATGACTAGGTCATATATATCCGATAATAGAGACTAGTTACCAGACATCCGACATGTGCTTCGTACGGGGCAGTCACAGTTCCAGCCCAAGGCCTAGCACGTGACATTCGATACTGGATCGCAATACGCAATACTACATGTACTACGCCTGGCATAGATTATATATTCCAGTAAGAATATTTCTGGAGAATTGGGTAGACACGGTGCTTTGCTAGAAGCCAACCATGTCTTGTAAATCGGTAAGCACGTGGTACGAGGTACGCACGTATTCGGATAATCCGATGACCGTATTTACTGCCAACATATCCAGGGATCTCTTGGGCCGCTTCCTAAAGATTCACCGATGACAGTTGACTCGAATTAGAATTAATCTGGGATTAATTAAGAGAGAGAATTAATCTGGGATTAATTAAGATGAAGAAAATTAATCTGGGATTGATTGAGGTATTATTTAATCTGGGATTAAATGTGTTCGGAAGAGAGAGAACACGATTAATTTGGAATTAATCGGTAGAAAAATTTAATAGTTAAATTTGATTTTTCTATTTAATTTATTCGTATGGGCTAAAATTAATATATCAGATATATTAATATGAATTGGATTTCATTACGAAATTAAAGTTGGACTTTAGTACGAGCGAACGAATAATTTAGAATTAATTCGTAAAGGCATTCGTAATATATTTACGAGGGTCATCATTTAATTAAATTAGATTTAATTATTTAGCGACGGAAATTCATTTAATCGGATTAAACGAATCCGAGCCGCGGCAAACATTCGTAGAATCCATTTGAATTTTGAATTCAAATGTGGGGCCCACTTCACATGTGGTAGTTGGGAGGGTAGTTGGCATTTATTCCAAGGCACCAACCATCCAACAACCTTGTAATGGTTTTGGTAAAACCATTTACCCAACCACCTAGTTTAGGTGAAAAGGGTAAAAGAGATTTTACCAAAAGCCTTCTCTCTCTCTTCACTTCCAAACACACACTGGAACAAAATGAAAAACCCTAAAATCCTCTCTTATGGGCGTGAACTATAGCCATCTCTTCTCTTTGATTTTGTTGCAAAATCAACAAAGCTAGCACTTCATGGAATCAACTAAGGTGATAGGGAAACCAACTCAAAGCATGGAATCAACACAAAGGAAGGATCTTGGAGATCTTCTTCTCAAATTTAAAAGCTCAAATCCATTCAATGTAAGTAATTCCGCAACTTATTTTGAATTTATGAACACCTTTTCTTGCTTATTAGATCCTTGGCATGTTCTAGGAACACTAACAATGGTATCAAGAGCCAATTTTAAGCATGAAAATTTTAGGGTTAATGAGACTAAAATTTGGGGCTTTTATGTTTTGAACATGATTCTTTCAAATTGATGCTTTGAGCATGCTTAGAATATGATAACTTAGAGTTATGCATGATTAGATTTGAAACAAATCAAAAATTAATTTTCTTTTAGTATGGCCGAATATGACTAGGCAGTGGACTGCATTGTTTTTGATTTTATGTAACATGAAATAATGTGTTTAAATGCATGTTTAAATGTTGATTGTTGGTTTGATTGGATTAGAATCAAAGTCAATAAGTTCATGTTAAAATCAAAGAGCATGTTGAGCATGAAATGATGAATTAGGATTCAATTTGTGTTGAGCATGAAATGATGATTTTTGGCTTCAATTTGTGTTGAGCATGAATTGATGGATTAAGCATGATTAATTAAGTTAATTGGTATTTTGGAAATATTAGTTTAATTAATTAATCATGGCTAATACACTTTAATTAAAGTAATTGTGATATTTGGAATATTATAATTATGTTAATAAGCCTTTAATTAAGAATTGGGCTAAAAGTGTGTATTTGGGCTTAATGAGCTTGGTTTGACTAAGTTTGGTTTTAGACTTTTGGATTGGATCCAATTGGGCCCAAAAACCAATTCCATAAAGTCCAAATACATCACTTGGCCCTTTAAAGAATTTAATTGGGCCTAATGGGCCTAAATTGATTTGTGGCAATAGGGTGATTCCTATTGGGCCTTGGCATTTTGGGTTTGATCCATTATGGCCAAAGCCCATGCCTTAAGAATCAATTAAAAGCCCATTGGACTTTAATTGAAATGACATTGGATGTTATTGGGCCTTTGAGACCCATTAAGATTGGATTTGGAATCCAAGTCTTAAGGCTTATAAGTAAGTGTAAATATTTAATTTGAAATTAAATTTGGAATTAGTATTGAATACAAATAAATTGGATTTAAAGTTGTAGTTCGATATAATTCAAGAATACGTACTTTAAGTATTTATTCTTAAACGAGTTGGACTCGTGCAAATCAAATCGTTGTTTGAACATTGGATGGCCATTAATTCAAAGATTAATTAATTGGATTAGATTGATTGAATAGCATGATTTGTATGAATACATGAATGTGTTGTATGAATAATGTATATCGGATGGATATTAGAAGGGCGAGGGCAATTTTGGAAATTGTAATAAATTTAGAATTTATCTAAATTGGACCTGCGTGTCCAGCCTTTTATCTCCTTTCTCATTGTATTTCTCTTCTCACCTATTCCCCTCAATGTAAATGAGGTTTCTTTATTGTATTATGTAATTGGGTAGAAGTTGGAATAGTTTTAGTCGGGGAGAGGAAAGTGAGTGATTTGTTCTAGGAACAATTTGTGAGATATCCATCCGCATATCATTATTAATTTATTTATTTATCGCGCCTTATTATGCTTTTAGAATGCATGCTTAAGGGTGTATGATGAGACCTAATCAAAGATAATAAATTGGTTGCCAATTTACGCGAAAAACCCTCAAAACATATTAAGCGTTTTTCCTTCCGTTGAGTGATTCTTACTCAAGATCCAAAGTTGGCATTGGTTTGTTGGCCAAAGTCAAGACCTTTGTCAATTGCGGATGTGTTTGAATCATGAGAGTTTTGTTCCACATCGGTGTCTTGTCCAAGTCGTGATTTGTTGGCCAAAGTCAAGATCACTTCTTGTCCATCGACATTGATTACGAAGCTTTCCATGTCAATGGGTTCCGCTTAACTGGGATCATTAAGTTTGTTGTGCCAAAGCCAAGGCTTAGTTGATTCAGAGGAAAAAAGTTAGGTAATATATTCGATATATTGGCATATATAAGATATATGTTTCGGACTTGGATGTCCACCTACTGGATCTAGGAATTGGATGAGATCCAATTGATCTTAGAGATCTACCTAGTTAAGTATCATACAATTTGTTGGCCAAAGTCAAGATTGTGTGTTATTTAACGGGATCCTAGCCCACTAGGAAACTAGGTTTCCCGAGTACTCCACAGAGGGTTAGAGGCTCGCCGAAAAATAGTGGGAGGCAAGTATTAGATTTACAATATTCGTTTAGTCACTTGCCATACGCGCTCAATCAAATATCTTTCGTCAAATAAATTAGATGTTAGTTGGACTAATATTTAATAGTTGTTTTAATTAAATAGTTGGACTGTATTCAAACTACTTCATTTATAGTTGATTATATAATTGGATTATAGTAATCAATAAATTTGAACTTTACCCTTCATTCATAGTTAATTATATAATTGGATTATAGTAATCAATATATTTAAATTTTACCGATCATTTATAGTTGATTATATAATTGGATTATAGTAATCAATATATATTTGATTTTAACCAATAAAATTGTAATTAGTTATATAGTTAGACTATAGTAATCATTACATTAGATTGTACCCGAAATCGTTGATTTAATAGTTGGACTATTAGAATCAAGATTAAACTAAAAGATTAGTGTTTAAAACATAATCTTAGGGAAAATGTGTTTAAATGACTTTAATTTTCAAATTGGGAATAAAATTTCAGGATGGTCCTGGAAACTAATAAGTTACTTTATTTGATAAAATAACATATTAGGCCTAAGACCAGAGTTAAGCAAATAGTAAGCATGATCTTTGGAAGATTCATGTGATGATAACTTTAGTGCTTAATCCATTATACTTGTCAAAAAGACTCCTTTTTCTTAATCAGAACTAAGGATTAGATCCTTAAAGTATGATGAAGAAATTGAAGGATCTTCATAGATCTATTCTTAGATCTTAGAAGTATTAAATTGCAATAATTAACTCTTGGAGAGTTAATGGCTATGCTCAAGGAGCCAAAGCCAAAGTTTGCAATAGGGCAAGAAGCGCAAGGCGCATCTTACTTCGATATTCTAGAACCCAAGGCTGGCCAAAGGCTTCTGGAATGTTGAAAAGGGCAAAGGCAAAATCATTATAATCTTCTAGGAAGATAAATGACATATCCCAAAATGTCTGTCTAAATTGTGGCAAACGGAGTCATTGAAGCGTGACTGCCGTATGGACAAAGCAGACATAAAGGAATTGAAGACGAGCAAGGCTCTAACTTCAAATATGTTTGTCATAAAAGTGTACACTACTAGTATTAAAATTGGATTTTAGATACTAAGTGTGATACATAAATATGCATGATGTGCAGAATCTGCTATGAGCAGGATACTGACTTCAATTGAGATTAATCTGCGAATAGGAAAAGGGACGACGAAAGTCGCTGTTTTACCATAGATACCTAAGTTTAGGAACTACCCTTCGGATGTGTACTTAAATTAGGAAACTGTTGTAATGTAACTAGTTTGACTAGAGATATTATCTCTATATCGAGTACAACTCGTTGCGAGTATACCTTTATATTCTAGAACACTAAAGTGTTTTATTTTATAAAGATGATATTGAGATAAACACATTATATGTGAATAACAGTATTTATATTTTGAATATAAATAAATCTCAAACATATAACATGACAAACAAATAGCTCAAACTGATTTGATCAGATGAGACTTATTTTGTGGCAGTGTTGTCTGGGACACAATTAAACAAGACTCGTATATCCACACTTTTGAAGAGTGGATACTAGGACAAATTTGATTCCATTCAAATGAAGTCTACGAATCTAGTTTATTGGGCAAAGTGCCTAAAACACCTTTACTTGGTAAAAGTATAAGTGCCACCGATCTATTAGCCTTGTTCATAGTGACGTAAGGGGGCCATGTCTAGCTAGGCTGGAGGTGGATATGAATATTTCGTGACCTTTACGGATGTGGCATCGCGTTATGGTTATGTTTCTTTTGAAGAACACAAATCAGAAACTTTTAGAGTTTCGACACGAAATAGACGAACAAATCGGCTAAAGTATTAAAACATCACGGTTTGACCATGATGAAAATACTTAAGCAATAAGTTTCTCATATACTTGAAAGAGTATAGTATTCTTTCAATGAGGACTCCTCCCGGAACACGTCAGTTTGACGATGTGTCCGAACGGAGAAATCGAATTTTTTTGGACATGATAAGGTTAATCATGAGTCGCTCTAAGCTACCATTTTCCTTCAAGCGGGATAAGCATTAACAGTGCAATACTTATTTTGAATAAGGTTCCATAAAAATTTGTTTGACAGATTTCATATTAGATATGAACAGGAAAGAAACTGGGCTTTCTCACTCCTGATGATTTGGGAATGCTAGACATACATTTGGATGATACCAAACTAGAACCCAAATTGGATAAGTGCCGAATGTAATTGGTTATCCTAGGAAACCAAAGTATAGTACTTATACAACTCACTAGAGAACAATGTAATTGTTGACCATGCGGTTTTCCTAAGAGGAATACCGATATGCAGTGGTAAGTGGGAGGATAGTAAAACTCGATGAAAAATCAGAGTTATACTGTTCAAGGCACCAAGTCCTTAGTGGAACACAAACAGTTCATCAAGGATGATGCTATACCAATAATCTTCGAATACACAAGAACAACGTAGGTTGGAGAGAGTCAGAAAACAACCTGGGGTATGAGTTTCTGATCTCACCTCATAAAGATGTCAATCTTATTGAGGAATACGAACTGACTACGTATGAGGAAGTGATACAAGGTATCGACTCCCTATTATGGCAAAGTGCCATGAGTCCGAAATGGATTCCATGTATAACAACTATGTTTGGACACTAGTTGTTGTACCGCAAGGCATTGTGCCTATTGGTACTAAATAAGTCTTCAAGGAAGACATACGTGGATGGCAACATACCAACATACTAAGCTAGGCTTGTAGCCGAAAGATATCATTATCAACATTGTGTTGATTACAACGAAATCTTTTACCTGTTGCCACGTTAAATCCATTTGGATAATGCTTGCTGATGCTGCATGTTTCATTTATGAAATATGGCAGCTGAACCAAAAAATTACTTTCCTGAAAAGGAAACCTTTTGGAGGATGTTTACAACATCCTGGCGGTTTTGTCGTACCAAAACTAGCAAACAAGGATTGCGGGTTATTCGATCCATAGAGGGATTGAAGTAAGCATTACGTTCTTGGAACTAACGTTTTGATGTAATCATAATGGTGTATGATTTAATTCAAAATGAAATGATTCTTGTGTATATAAAGAGGTTAGTGGGAGCGCACTGACAGTAAATGTCCTTATGATAATGATATGTCATTTCTTGGAAATGATATTCCCATATTATAATCGGTGAAAGCTTGGCTTTCATGAAAACTCTCCTAGTAGAATTCTTGGGAGAAACAACCTTTATTCTAGGAATAAAGATCTACGTGACAAATATACGTGACATGGTGTCTCGTACGCTTTGAGCATATGAAGTCACAAACAGGTCAATCCAAGTGATAGTAACTGGATTGATAATAAGAACATCTGTTAGTATCTTAGAGAACTAAGGATGATACCTTAAACTATTGAGATGGAGAACTTGAAGTGACTGGGATCACTGTTGCAAGTTTCCTAACCGATTAAGCGACTAAAGTCGTAACAACGGTACTATACAGTTTGAATAACGGTACAGTGAGCTGGAAATCTTCCAAGCAAGATGCTGTTGCCGAATAATAAACAAAATGCGGGTTATTGCTGCAGCTGAGGCAGCAATAGAAGCCATCTGGGTCATTAACAAATCTAATTAGATTAGATATAGTTCTGTTAGCAGCTGAGCTAGGCTACAGCGCGCAGAAATAAAGAATTAATGGTCTCATCAACGATCCAGATATATACTTCGACTATTCATCTGATTCGTTCGGATCATACATCGTGGCGATGTGATGATCGAATGAATTGCATCAGACGATAATCATACAAATCCGCTGACGAAAGCCTTTCCTCAGCAGTTTGAGCGAACCGTACATAGTTCGGGTGTAAGACACCTGAGTGACTGGCTATAGGCCAAGTGGGAGATTGTTGGACAGTTATGACCCATATCGTCACTATTTGTACAGATCATGGTGTTGTTGTACAAATTAACTATGTGACAAAGAGATTGCGCTCTTATCATTTGTGATTAGATCACCTAGATGTATAAATGATAGGAGGTCCCTATGATTAGTTCCTGGATTGAGATGATATGAGACAGTATCAGTCCTGGAAGGATTAATCATTAAATATCCCTAGTTGTAGTATTATCGAGACTGGACATCGATAATGCGGAATAGACTAGTATTGCACTTGTGCGCGTTGTGGGAGCACAACATCATATTTCTCATATATTTAAGTATTAGATACTTATGCAAGTGTGATAGGAGGTTGTGTTTACCGATGGTGCGGAAACAGCTTCGCTTTGGATAGACCCCTCGGAATTCCATTGGTAGTATGACTATGTGTCTATGGAAGTCCGATACCAGGGTAGGTGTATTTGGTCTTAACCTGAGACTTGCATCGCTAATACTTGCGACAATCGGTATGCTTTAGTTTTGGTCGTTCAGGGCTTTAACCGGTTCTGTGTACGCCTCTGCTGGGTATATTGAGAATAGTAGGTATTGGGTGTGATGTCAAGACGGAAGTATCACTCCAGTCATAGTGGAGATGATGTCACGTAGGATACGGTACTAGTGCTCTTAATTACTGCAGTCATCGGGATATTATGACTAGGTCATGTATATCCGATAATAGAGACTAGTTACCAGACATCCGACATGTGCTTCGAATGGGGCAGACACAGTTCTAGCCCAAGGCCTAGCACGTGACATTCGATACTGGATCGCAATACACAATACTACGTATACTACACCTGACATTGATTATATATTCCAGTAAGAATATTTCTGGAGAATTGGGTAGGCACAGTGCTTTGCTAGAAGCCAACCATGTCTTGTAAATCGGTAAGCACGTGGTACGAGGTACGCACGTATTCAGATAATCCGATGACCGTATTTACTGCCAACATATCCAGGGATCTCTTGGGTCGCTTCCCAAAGATTCACCGATGACAGTGGACTCGAATTAGAATTAATCTGGGATTAATTAAGAGAGAGAATTAATCTGGGATTAATTAAGATGAAGAAAATTAATCTGGGATTGATTAAGGTATTATTTAATCTAGGATTAAATGTGTTCAGAAGAGAGAGAACGCGATTAATTTGGAATTAATCGGTAGAATAAATTTAATAGTTAAATTTGATTTTTCTATTTAATTTATTCGTATGGGCTAAAATAATATATCGGATATATTAATATGAATTGGATTTCATTACGAAATTAAAGTTGGACTTTAATACGAGCGAATGAATTATTTAGAATTAATTCGTAAACGGCATTCGTAATATATTTACGAGGCGTCGTCATTAATTAAATTAGATTTAATTATTTAGCGACGGAAATTCGTTTAATCGGATTAATTGAATCCGAGCCGCGACAAACATTCATAGAATCCATTTAATTTTGAATTCAAATGTGGGGCCCACTTCACATGTGGCAGTTGGGAGGGTAGTTGGCATTTATGCCAAGCCACCAACCATCCAACCACCTTGTAATGGTTTTGGTAAAACCATTTACCCAACAACCTAGTTTAGGTGAAAAGGTAAAAGGGATTTACCAAAAGCCTTCTCTCTCTCTTCACTTCCAACACAACACTTGGAACAAAATGAAAAACCCCTAAATCCTCTCATTATGGGCGTGTGGTGAACTATAGCCATCTCTTCTCTTTGATTTTGTTGCAAAATCAACAAGCTAGCACTTCATGGAATCAACTAAAGTGATAGGGAAACCAACTCAAAGCATGGAATCAACACAAAGGAAGGATCTTGAGATCTTCTTCTCAAATTTTAAAAGCTCAATCCATCAATGTAAGTAATTCCGCAACTTATTTGAATTTATGAACACCTTTTCTTACTTATTAGATCCTTGGCATGTTCTAGGAACACTAACAATTAGGATCTTCAATTTCATTCCCCCCAAACTGAACTGACTACTGTATCATCTGAGTGCATGTTTTGATGTCACACGTATTTACTAGTAAGGGAGGAATTATAATACATGAAATAAATCTGTCAACCACTGGAATAGTTATGTCTCGAATGGGAATTGGTGATGCAACTTCCAGAGGTTCAGGTTCCATGTTGATGATTGCTTTTTGACCTTCTCGCCTTTCCCTTCTCAATTGTCTGATTGTTCTTTCAATTTTTGGGACAAGTGGTCGGATTTCAAAGCTTCTGGTTCTTTTCATTTAGTGTATGAGAACCTGAAACACAAGAAAACAAAAACAATAAGTAATAACAAATTAGACTTAAGTAAATGTATCTAACCCCAAAATTAATAGTAAAAGATAAATAAGTCCTCGGCAACGGCGTCAAAAACTTGATCGGCGTGATCACACACGTATAACGCAAGCGCACGTATCGCTCAAGTAGTATAAAAAATATCGATCCCACGAGGAATTAATACCTAAGCTATTAATTTATGAAGCCAAATGTTTACAAGTATCTAATAGATTGGTTGTTGATTGGATGATGATTTTTAAACTAAAAAAGTAAATAAAATGTACGAATGTAAATTAAAGGAAAATTCAATATTATTAAACTATCTAGGGTTGTGAATCCTTCCAATATGTTTTAAAGATGAAATGGTTATCTGATGTTTATGCAATATATTGGTTTATTAACCTGGAACAAAAAATTATGCAAAAGCCTCTGTCATGGTCAGATGGAAATACACAGTTTAACCTAATTAATCATATGTCTATGTTAATCAAGTTACCTGAATTCATTAAGATTAAGTTCCATTTGTGGCTACCCCCACCCGACAGGTATATGTCTATCCTGGAAGGAAACCTATTAAGGGGTATCTAATCCTTAAGGGAGATCGTGGGCTATTAAGTCTAAGGCTGAAACCTAAAATTCCTCTGTCAAGTTTATTTTAAGTTTACCAGATCAATCTTATTAATGGCTAGTAAACAAGAAGCATTAAGCTTAAGACTTAATAAATAAACCTTTATATTAGCAAAGATACAAAATAACCCCTTATAAACCGGTGATATTGGAATTCATCACAACCCCAGATAATATGTTTAGTTACAAAACATACTTAGGATTACTAAACACTTAAATAAATAAAACATCATAAAAAAATAACTTGGAGATAAATAAAAGTAAAATTACAATAATGAAAGAAAATGTTGCGGTTAGATGATCCACTTTTAATATTTCAAAATTGGAAATCTCCCTTATTGTCAATGTTTACCGATTTATTAATTATATTTAACCAGACCATGAAGGCGGTAATTCCATTTATCTCAATTAAATCCAACCGACCATATAGGTAGTAACAATGTTATTACCTAAACCAACCATATAGGCGGAAACTACGTCTGAAATGTAAAACTGACCATATATGTGGTAAATATGGTTGTCACCTATACCGGCCATATAGGCGGTAACTAATTAATCTAAATTTCAATTAAAATAAGGAAGATTAATCTAATTTATTATATTAAAAGTCTCACCTTTTCACCCACAGCAAAATGAGATGACCTGCTCATGCTGTAAATGAAAACGAACAAAATTTTATTAATTAAATAAAAAGAAAATACAAGAAAACTGAAATAAATATACAAGACACTTTCCTTTACGTTTTCATGGAGAAATCCTCCAAAGAAATCATGAAAAAATTACAAAGTTTAGCTTGGTATTTATAAGCAAATCTAATGGCTTCCACCAATTTCTCCACCAATTGCTCCACCAAACATGGCATCAAACATGGAATCAAATATGGCACCAAACATGGAACCAAACATTGCAACAAATCCTCCACCAAACATGCAAGCATGTTTGGTGGAAGTTTGATAATTTTCATTTTTTATTTTATTATTTTTTTTTATTTTGAAAATGACGTTAATAATTACACATAACACACTTACGGATGTTTTATCAATTCGGTCATGGAAACTTCAGAATTCGAAATTATTATGAACTTCAAAGTTGTGGATCATTGAGTCTTATTTAATCTGGAACTTGAATCACCTCAATCTGATATCGGAGTAAAAGGTTATGGCCAAAATACGACAATTGCGCAAAGTTGGAATTTCCGAATTTGTACTTCATTAGAACGCCATTTCAAGTTTCCAATCTCCCAAATCAAAATATCAAGTCCAATTTTTGCCCTTATTTGTTCCACATTTCGTCCTGATTGATTCCATTAAGTCCCGATTTTATTTTATCTCCAAAATAAACTAAAACACATCAAAATGTTCATAAAACTCGAGAAACTATACAAAATATTAAGTAAAAGGGGCGGTAAATAATGATATATATTCCGCTCATCACAAGACGGCAAGTGGCTCGTGATGCATGTCTACATTACAAGAACTCTGGACACTAGAATAAATATTGTCCAAAGCTTAAAAAAAAGACAGAACCCTCATGTATGCTGTGTATTTTTCCTGATATTGACATCTCATTAGCCTTAGATACAAATAATGGATGGGTGTTAGTCACCGAAAATGCAACTCATATTTACAACTCTATGCAGGTCACGAGGGTTAAAAGAAATTTGAACAAAAGGAAGAACTAGCATAGAGTTAGGAATGACAGGACATTAGATGTCAAGAGTATAGAAACGGTTGTTCTAGATCTCCATAATGGATGTAAATTAATTTTATATGACTGTTATTATGTACTCTCTCTTATTAGACAGATAATATCGTTACCGATATTGGATAAAGAATGATATAAAATAAATATTAAAGATGGTCCTTTATGTGTATATGATAAAGAAAACTATTTGATATGTGAATGTTCTTTATCTAACGGTCATTATGTTTGGGAAACATATGAATATGTCTTTAATATAAAGGAAAATACAAATAAAAGATTTGATTTAAATAATACTGAATTATGGCATTTGAGATTAGGCCAAATATGTGTTAGACGCCTATCAAATTAGTTAAGGATAGTTTGATTGAAGATCTTACCTTAAATCCTTATCTGATATGTGAGTCATGTATCTAAGGGAAAATGAAAAAGGTCCAATTTCTTGGTGTTGAACATCGTGCTAAAGATTTATTGGAGTTAGTACACAGTCTTGTGTGTGGTCCATTAAATCATGTCACTCATTATGGTTCAACATACTTCATGACTTTCACGGATAATAAGTCAATATGAATATGTCTATTTGATGAGATATAAATTGAAAACATTTGAAAATTTGAAAATATTCTAAAATGAGGTTGAAAAATAAATCAAGAAATTCATCAAGTGCTTTCTATCAGATCGATGTGGTGAATTCATGAGCGACAAATTCAGTTATTATTAAAGAGATAATAAGATTCTTACCCAATATATCCCATCAAGAAATCCTCAACACAATGATGTGTCTTAACGGAGAAATTATGCATTATTGGATATGGTACGATATATGATGGGCTATACATATCTTTTATATTACCTTTGGGGTTATGTTTTACTTACTGTTATCCACATTCTTAATAGAGTTCCATCGCAAGCTGTTTCTACGAACCCATATAAGATATGGTATGATAGAAATCTAAGTCTTAGATATTTAAAGATTAGGGATTGTTCTGCGTATATTAGAGTTGCAGAGTGGGATAAACTTGTTGGGTTTCTATTAAGTCCCAACGATCATTTTAAAGCAATGAAACAAGTATGAATACACAAAGAAGTATGGCGGAATCATACTCACATTGATCGGATTGGATGCGACGAAGAAAATCCTTTTCCTCTTTTGTTGAAGAAGCTCTTGGCCATGGTGGGTATTTGGACTCCATCGTCATCTTCAAGCTCCAAGCTTTATCAATGGTGATTCCATGCTCATGAGATGGTTTCCCTATCACCTTGTATGCCTCTTTGTGTGCTAGCACTCTTGAAGATTTGCAACAAATCTTCCTATCCATCTTCTTGACTCTCGGTATTTACCAAGAAATTTAGAGAGAAGTGGCCCTTGGCCGAATGGAGAAGAGAGAAGAAAATAAGCCTCTTGGCCGAATCCTTGAGGAAAAAAAGAGATGAGAGTTGTGTGTGTTTTGTATATCATATACACAAAATTTGAAAGTCAAATACCATTAATTAAAATAATGTTAAATGTCTTTCAAGCCATCAAATGCTTTTCAACCACTTACATCAATCATGAATAGTGACTAGTGTCAATCACTCAAAGTGAAAGACATCTATCACTTGATTGACGAATGATGTGACGCTAAATGTGACTTGCAGGTCCCACTTCGATTCCAAATGTGAGTGGTTCCGCAAACACTCCCGGGCGCGGATTCGCTAATTCTGAATTAACGAATTTTCCGTTGCGTCGTAATTACATCTAATTTAATTAAATACTCATGCCTAGCATAATGACTATTCATATCGCTAACGAATTAATTCTAAATTAATTCGTTCGCCCGAATTAAAATCCATTTTAATTCCGTGTCGAAATCCAATTTCGTTTAATATATCGAATATATTAATTTACCGATTAATTCCAAATTAATCGCTCTCTCTCTTTAAATAATATTTTATCCCAGATAAAATATCTCCGTAATTAATCCCAGATTAATTTTTCTCTCTCATTTAATTAATCCCAGATTAATAAAGTGCGAGTCATACATCATCGGTGAATCTTCGGGAAGCGACCCATGAGATCCCCTGATACGTTGGCAGTAAATACGGTCGTCGGACTATCCGAACACGTAAGTACCTAGTACTACGTTTGTACCGATTTACAAGACAAGGTTGGCTTCTAGCAAAGCGCCATGCCTACCCAATTCTCCAGAAACATGCTTACAGGAATAAGCGATCTATATCAAGCGTAGTATACATAGTATTGTGTATATCGATCCAGTATCGTATGGTCACGTGCTAGGCCAGGGGCTGGAATTGTGTCTGCCCCGTACGAAGCACATATCGGATCTCTGGTAACTAGTCTCTATAATCGGATATACATGACCTAGTCATAATATCCCGATAGCTGCAGCATATAAGAGAACAAGTTCCGTATCCTACGTGATCATCATCTCCACTATAACTAAAGTGATACTTCCGTCTTGACATCACACCCAATACACTACGATTCTCAATATACCCAGAAGAGTCGTACACAGAACCGGTTAAAGCCCTGGACGACCAAAACCAAAGTATATTGATTGTCGCAAGTATTAGCGGTGCAAGTCTCAGGTTAATACCAAATACAGCTACCCTGAATTCGGACTTCCATAGACACATAGTTATACTACCAATGGAACTCGAAGGGGTCTATCCAGAGTGAAGCTGTTTTCCGTACCATCGGTAAAACACAACCTCCTATTACACTTGCATGAGTATCCTATACCCAAATATATGAGAACTATGTCGTTGTGCCCTCACAACACGTACAAGTGTAATACTAGTCTTTTACGCATTATCGATGTCCAATCTCGATAATACTCTGACTAGGGATATTTAATGATTTATCCTTCGTGGATTGATATTGTCTCATATCATCTTAGTCTAGGAACAAATCATAAGGACCTCCTATCATTTATATATCTTGGTGATCTAATCAGAAATGATAAGAGAGCAATCTCTTTTGTCACATAGTTAATTTGTACAACAACACCTTGATATGTACAAATAGTGACGCTATGGGTCATAATTGTCCAACAATCTCCCACTTGGCCTATAGCCAGTCACTCGAGTGTCTTACTCCCGAACTATGTACGGTTGGCTCAAACTGCTGAGAAAAGGTTTTCGTCAGCGGATTTGCATGATTATCATCTGATGCGATTTATACGATCATCACATCGCCATAATGTATAATCCGAACGAATCAGATGAATATCAAAGTATGTATCTGGATCGTTGATGAGACCATTAATTCTTTAGCCTGTGCTGAAGCCTAGCTCAGCTGCTAACAGAACTATATCTAATCTAATTAGATTTGTTATCGACCCAAATGGCTTCTATTGCTGCCTCAGCTGCAGCAATAATCCGCATTTGTTGTTTATTCGGTAACAGTATCTTGCTTGGAAGATTTCCAGCTCACTGTACCGTTATTCAAACTGTGTAGAACCATTTTTCGACTTATAGTCGTTTAATCGGTTTAGAAACTTGCAGTAGTGAACCCAGTCACTTCAAGTTCTCTTCTCCATAGTTTAAGACAGCATCCTTAGATCTCTAAGATACTAAAGGATGTTCTTAATTTCAATCCTATGACTATCACTTGGATTGGCCTGATTGTGAATCCATATGCTCAAAGCGCATGAGACACCAGCTCACGTACATTTTTCAATGTACAATTTCTCGGAGAGTTTTAACAACTTCTAACCTAGTAGATCTTTATTCCTAGAATAAAGGTTATTTCTCCTAAGAATTCTACGGAGAATTTTCTCGAAAAGCAAAGCTTTCACCGATTGTTATTATGGGAATATCATTTCCAAGAAATGAGATATCATCATTATTTATAGGACAGCCACTGTCAGTGCGCTCCCACTAACCCCTTTATATACACAAGAATCATTTCGTTTTGAATTAAATCATAAATCATTATGATTACATCAAAACGATAATTCCAAGAACTCAATGCTTGCTTCAATCCAAACATGGATCGAATAACCTGCAAACTTTGTTTGCTAGTTTTGGTACGAAAAAATCGTCAGGATGTTGTAAACATCCTCCAAAAGGTTTCCTTTTTAGGAAAGCGATTTTCCCGTTCGGCTGTCATATTTCATAAATGAAACATGCAGCTTTAGCAAGCATTATCCAAATGGATTTACCGTGGCAACAGGTAAAAGGTTGAATCGTAATCGACAAAATATTGATAACGATACATTTTCGCAATAAGCCTAGCTTAGTACGTTGGTATGTTGCCATCCATGTATGTCTTCCTTGAAGACATATAAAGTACCAATAGGCACAATGCCTTGCGGTACATCAACTAGTGTCCAAACATAGTTGGTATACATGGAATCCATTTCAGATTCATGGCACTTTGCCATAATAGGGAGTCGATACCTTGTATCACTTCCTCATACGTAGTCAGTTGGTATTCCTCAAAAGATTGACATCTTTATGAGGTGAGATCAGAAACCCATACCCAGGTTGTTTTCTGACTCTCTCCGACATATGTGGTTCTTGTGTATTTGAAGATTACTGGTATAGTTTTATCCTTGATGAACTATTCATGTTCCATTAAGGAATCAGTGCCTTGAATAGTATTACTCTGATTTTCATCGATTTTTACTATCCTCCCACTTACCACTGCATATAGGTATTCCTTTTAGGAAAAACCGCATGGTGAGCAACAATTAAATTGTTCTCTTGTGAGTTGTATAAGTACTATACTTATGGTTTCCCTAGGATAACCTACAATTGGCACTTATCCAATTTGGGTTTTAGTTTGGTATCATCCAAACATATGCCTAGCATTCCCAAATCTTCAGGAATGAGAAACCTGGTTTCTTTCATGTTCATATCTAATATGATATCTGTCAAACAGATTTTTATGGAACCTTATTCAAAATAAGTTCTGCACTGTTTATGTATCCGTTGAAGGAAATGGTTGCTCAGAGCGACTCATGATTAAGCTTATCATGTCTAACAAAATTCGGTTTCTCATTCGGACACACCGTCAAAAATGACGTGTTCCAGGAGGAGTCCTCATTGAAAAAATACTATACTCTTTCAAATGAATAAGAAACTTATTGCTTAAGTATTTTCCATTACAGTCTTACCGTGATGGTTTAATACTTTAGCCGATTTTTTCGTCTATTTCGTGTCGAAACTCTAAAAGTTTATGATTTGTGTTCTTCAAAAGAAACACATAACCATAACGTGATGCCACATCCGTAAAGGTCACGAAATATTCATATCCACCTCTAGCCTAGCACATCCGTAAAGGTCACGAAATATTCATGAGATAGTTTCCCTATCACCTTGTATGCCTCTTTGTGTGCTAGCCCTTTGAAGATTTGCAACCATAGTGTCACTGTTTGTACAGATCATGATGTTGATGTACAAATTAACTATGTGAGAAAGGAGATTGCTCTCTTATCATTTGTGATTAGATCACCAAGATATATAAATGATAGGAGGTCCTTATGATTTGTTCCTGGATTGAGATGATATGAGACAGTATCAATCCACGAAGGATAAATCATTAAATATCCCTAGTCAGAGTATTATCGAGATTGGACATCGATAATGCGTAAAAGACTAGTATTACACTTGTGCGCGTTGTGAGGGCACAACGACATAGTTCTCATATATTTGGGTATAGGATACTCATGCAAGTGTAATATGAGGTTGTGTTTTACCGATGGTACGGAAAACAGCTTCGCTCTGGATAGACCCCTTCGGAGTTCCATTGGTAGTATAACTATGTGTCTATGGAAGTCTGAATTCTGGGTAGGTGTATTTGGTCTTAACCTGAAACTTGCACCGCTAATACTTGTGACAATCAATATACTTTGGTTTTGGTCGTCCAGGGCTTTAACCAGTTCTGTGTACGCCTCTTCTGGGTATATTGAGAACCGTAGTGTATTGGGTGTGATGTCAAGACGGAAGTATCACTTTAGTTATAGTGGAGATGATGATCACGTAGGATACGAAACTTGTTCTCTTATATGCTGCAACTATCAGGATATTATGACTAGGTCATGTATATCCGATTATAGAGACTAGTTACCAGAGATCCGATATGTGCTTCGTACGGGGCAGACACAATTCCAGCCCCAGGCCTAGCACGTGACCATCCGATACTGGATCGATATACACAATACTATGTATACTACACCTGATATAGATCATTTATTCCTGTAAGCATGTTTCTAAAGAATTGGGTAAGCATGGCGCTTTGCTAGAAGCCAACCTTGTCTTGTAAATCGGTACAAACATAGTACTAGGTACTTACATGTTCGGATAGTCCGACGACCGTATTTACTGCCAACATATCCGGGGATCTCATGGGTCACTTCCCGAAGATTCACCGATGATGTATGACTCGCACTTTATTAATCTGGGATTAATTAGATGAGAGAGAAAAATTATTCTGGGATTAATTACAGAGATATTTTATCTGGGATAAAATATTATTTAAAGAGAGAGAGCGATTAATTTGGAATTAATCGATAAATTAATATATTCGATATATTAAACGAAATTGGATTTCGATGCGGAATTAAAGTCAGATTTTAATTCGGGCGAACGAATTAATTTAGAATTAATTCGTTAGCGACGTGAATAGTAATTATACTAGGCATGATTATTTAATTAAATTAGATTTAATTACGACGTAACGGAAAATTCGTTAATTCGGAATTAGCGAATCCGCACCCAGGAGTGTTTGCGGAACC
Organism: Zanthoxylum bungeanum; assembly: GCA_019454045.1. Taxonomy (NCBI): domain Eukaryota; kingdom Viridiplantae; phylum Streptophyta; class Magnoliopsida; order Sapindales; family Rutaceae; genus Zanthoxylum; species Zanthoxylum bungeanum. The sequence continues at coordinate 199,460 of SKCR01005113.1, read as the reverse complement.
ACTCGCATTTGGAATCGAAGTGGGACCCGCAAGTCACATCTAGCGTCACATCATTCATGATTGATGTAAGTGGTTGAAAAGCATTTGATGGCTTGAAAGACATTTAACATTATTTTAATTAATGGTATTTGACTTTCAAATTTTGTTTATATGATATACAAAACACACACAACTCTCATCTCTTTTTTTCCTTCAAAGATTCGGCCAAGAGGCCTATTTTCTTCTCTCTTCTCCATTCGGCCAAGGGCCACTTCTCTCTAAATTTCTTGGTAAATGTCGAAAGTCAAGAAGATCGATAGGAAGATTTGTTGCAAATCTTCAAGAGTGCTAGCATACAAAGAGGCATACAAGTTGATATGGAAACCATCTCATGAGCATGGAATCACCATTGATAAAGCTTGGAGCTTGAAGATGAAGATGGAGTCCAAATACCCACCATGGCCGAAAGCTTCTTCAACAAAAGAGGAAAAGGATTTTCTTCGTCGCATCCAATCCGATCAATGTGAGTATGATTCCGCCATACTTCTTTGTGTATTCATACTTGTTTCATTGCTTTAAAATGATCATTGGGACTTAATAGAAACCCAACAAAACTAACACATAGAGGATATAAATACAGGTTCAACGGATATCCTGAAAATTCTTTGGGATATCAATTCTACGATTCTGAGCAACGAAATGTATTTATTTCTCATTTTGCCATTTTTCTTGAAAATGATTTTTTTGAGGGAAATTCAGAATTATAGAGAGATTGAACTCGGTGAGTATGATGCCAACATTGAAGAACCTGATATGGAATCGGAGATTCAACTTGGTGAAGGATCTACAACACATATTCTAAGTTGGTCGAATAGAATAAAAAGCCTCAAGAGAGACTGTTTTTAACCTCTGATGTAAGCCTCGATGTTATTCTATTAGAGGAAACAGATCCGACTACGTACTACGTATAAATATGCGATATACGATATCGATTCGTGAAAATGGCAGGAAGCCACGAAATTTAAAATGGATTCTATGTATGAAAATCAAGTCTGGGACTTGGTTGAACTTCCTAAAGGAGTTAAATGTATTGGTTGTAAATAGGTTTATCAAAGGAAGCGAGGGTCTAATGAAAAGGTGGAAACTTTAAACACTGATTGGTAGCGAAAGGTAAAACTCGACGTCTTATGATTGACTATAAGGAAAGTTTTTCGTCAGTCGCTATACAAAAATCTAATAGGATACTCTTAGCCATTGTTGTATATCACGATTATGAGATATGACATTTGGATGTGAAAACCGCTTTCCTAGATTGATTACTCGAGGAGGATATCTATATGGAACAACAAGAAGTTTCGTATCCAAATAGACATCAAACTTGGTTTGTAAGTTCAAGAAGACTATTTATGGACTTAAGCAGACATCTTGAACTGGAATCGTCATTTTGATGAGATAATTAGATTATCTGGATTCATTAAAAGCAATAAAGACCTATGTGTTTATAAGAAAGTTAGTGGGAAGATTAAAGTATTCATTAATTTATATGTAGACGATATCCTTATCCTTGGGGATGATATATGATTGATGCAAAGTGTGAAAGCATACCTTTGTAAAAACTTTTAAATGAAAGACATAGTTGAAGCTTCTTATATACTAGATATAAGGCTCTACCGAGATAGAGTACGGAAGCTTATAGGGTTTTCGCAATCTACATTCATAGTTAAAATATTGGAAAAGGTACGTTTTTACCAACTGCAAGGTAGTAAATGTACCATTTCGATACGATCTACATATTTCAAAGAAAATGACACCTCAGACTAAAGAAGAAAAAGTTAGAATGTCTAACTTGCCATATGTGTTGGTTTCTATAATTAGTCCCAAAGAAAGATTAAGCCATAGAAATACATATAACATACATGCAAAGCTTGAAGCATGGCGGAAACATACTTACAAAGCTTTGTGACGAAAATGGTGAAGAGGATCCTTGAGCCTCCAAGGTGGGTGATATGCGGCCAAGAACAAGAATGATAGAAGCTGCAAATCTTGGGGCCGTTTTCGGCCAAGAACAACAGTGTGAGAAGCCTCAAATCTTCTAGTACTCCAAGCTCGAAGTGTGTTTCCCTATCACCTCCTTTGATCCCTTGTTGTACTAGCAAAAATGGAGAAAACAATTTTCTTCCATGGATGAAGCTCACGGCTTGCGTGAAGAAGAAGGAGAGGAGAGAGTGTTATATCTTTTAATTTTTTGTTCTCTGTATATGTTTCAAAAACCTGAGAGAGCAAATGAAAAACAATGATGTATCAAATACAAAAAAAATGATTTTTTAATTAAAAACCCTTCAAAAACCGTGAAAGGTTTTCCCTCCAAAAGAAAATTCATCATTTGCCATCATTATCTCACATTGAGAATAGAGACAATGTATCATCCCTTAAAGGTGACTAGATACATCCATCATCTATTCGTGTCAAGTAATGAGATATCGCGATGTGATTTGCGGATACCACTCGTTTCGAAATACGAATGTGTCCGCAAACACTTTCGGGCCCAAATTCGCTAATTCCGAATTAACGAATTTCCGTCGCGACGAGAATTAAATAATTACGCCTAGCGGAATTATTATTCAGATCGCTAACGAATTAATTCTAAATTAATTCGTTTGCCCGAATTAAAATCCGATTTTAATTCCGCGTCGAAATCTAATTTCGTTTAATAATATATCGAATATATTATTTTATCGATTAATTCCAAATTAATCGATCTCTCTCTCTCTCTCCTAATAAGGCATTTTATCCAAGATAAAGTTTCTCCGCAATTAATCCAAGATTAATAAAGTTCGAATCAAACATCATAGGTGAATCTTCAGGAAGCGACCCAAGAGATCTCCGGATATGTTGGTAGTAAATACGGTCGTTGGATAATCCAAACATGTACGTACCTCGTACTACGTTTTTACCGATTTACAAGACAAGGTTGGCTTCTAGCAAAGCGCCATGCCTACCCAATTCTCCAGAAATATTCTTACTGGAATATTATATCTTTATCAAGCGTAGTATACCGTAGTATTGCGTACATCGATCTAGTATCGGATGATCACATGTTAGGCCTGGGGCTGGAAATGTGTCTGCCCCGTACGAAACATATATCGGATATCAAACAACTAGTCTCTTTAAATCGGACAATCCTGACCTGGTCATATTGTCCCGACGGTTGCAACCTTTTATAGAGTACCAGTTCTATATCCAGTGTGATTATCATCTCCATATGTCTGAAGTGATACTTCCATCTTGACATCACATCCAGTACACTACGATTCTCGATAAACCCAGAAGAGGCGTACACAGAACCGGTTAAAGCCCCGAACCACCACAACCAAAGTTTACCGATTGTCGCAAGTACTAGCGATGTAAGTCTCAGGTTAAGACCATATACACCTACCCTGATGCGGCCTCCCATAGACACGCAGACATACTACCAATGGGATTCCGCGGGGTCTGTCCAGAGCGAAGCTGTTTTCCGTACCATCGGTAAAACACAACTTCCTATCGCACTTGCATAAGTATCCAATACTTAAATATATGAGAACTATGCCGTTGTGCCATCACAACTCGCACAAGTGCAATACTAGTCTATTCCGTATTATCGATGTCCAATCTCGATAATACTCCGACTAGGGATATTTAATGATTAAACCTTTTATATTGATACTGTCTCATATCATCTCAATACGGAATTAATCATATGGACTTTTGCCATTAATATATTAAAGTAAATAATTTTACAAAACGGCAAAAGGCAATTTCATTATTACATAGTTAATTTTGTACAATAATACAATATCATTTACAAAATAGTGACGCTATGGGTCATAATGTCTAACAATATGATTATTGTATCAGAAGCATTATGTAAGCTATACTATGTACAAGACTCGATATTAGTTTCGGTGTTATTGTTACTAGCCGATATCAATCTGATTCGAGTAATGATCAGTGGATAACTGTAAACATATCTTGAAATATCTTAAGGGTACTAAGGATAAATTTCTAATTTATGGTGAAAATGAGCTATTACTTAAGGATTATATAGACTTCGATTTCTCAGGAGATCCTGATGATCGAAAGTCTACATCCGGATATATATTTACCCTTAATGGAGGTGCAAGTAGTTTGTGATGTTCAAAGCAAGGCTCTATAGCTGACTCCACCACTGAGGCGAAATTTATAGTGGCTTCTGAAGCTACTGAAGAAACTATTTGTATTAGAAATTTTATCACAGAACATAACATTGTGCTTAGTATTGTGGATCCAATCTCACTGTACTATTATAATAGCGGAGCTTTAGCGCAAGCTAAGAAGCCGAAAGCGCATTCCAACTCTAAACACCTAGAAAGGAAATATAGCGTTATTAGAGAAATCATTGAATGAAAATACATAGTGGTTTTGAAGGTTCAACGACAAGACAACATAGCAGACCCGCTTACTAAGGCCCTCCAAAGTTATTCGATAAGCATGTAGAGGAGATGATAAGTTGGTACCATCCGAATTAACACTAAGCAAGAGTTTGTTGGAATTGGTGCTTGGAGAGCTGATCCTAATAATGTATTGTACATTATTTTTTATTATTCATTAATAAAATAACAATATTTTCATTTCAACTTTGTTAATAGTAATTGTTGACAACTATTTTCATTCCAGGGGTAATTCGGGAAAAACTACTCCTCGAACAAACCTCCATCAATTGTGAATTTATTTGGTTTGTTGGGAACCAAATGCAAACATGACAAAAAATAAAATACACATATATGAACAAAGGATTTAACGTGGTTCGGCGGAATGGATCCAACCTACGTCCACATGTACAACGTGAAATATAGCTTTTATTATCGGCTCGGGTCTGACTGATCCCTTTTGTTCTCTAGCTGAAGGTTCTTTTCTCTCCATTACAAGTTACAAGTGTTTTTGAATAAAATTGCTCAACCCCCTATAATGAATTCTCTATCCCCTTATATACTAAGTCTAATTACACTATTACGCTATCTTCGTGACATCAGCCACGTTGCTAAGCCATTATTGTTTAGGCTCTCTTTCCAAAATACCCTACGGATTAGAGCCCAACCACCTGACACCCTTACGACCTGCCATATGAATTTCATTAAATTACCCATTCTTGGTACTTGTTATAAACTTATATCCATATGCCAACTGGTGTTCTAATTATTCTATTGCGATAGCGTATGCCGGAAGATAATCCGATGGTAAGCTTTTATCACATCTGACCTTTTGGAGGATATGAGTTTCCATGCAGGGCTTATGTCATCTAGGCTTGAATGTAACACCATCATCTCGACTTGACTCATCGGGTCGAAAAATTGAAGTAGCTGCTGAACTACCAGGTCGGGTCGGTAATTTTTCTCTAGACACCTTTATACCTCTGGTCAAGGTCACCATGTGCAAACTAACCCTAATCTTCTGATCAGGCCGAGTGCATATATATCTTGGGCCAGGGCCCCTAACTAGGGAAATTGAAATCCCTTCGATACCCTTCCTCATATTTTAGCTTTTCTTAGGTCAAGAAATCACCATCAACATCTATCTCCTATTTCTCGGTATCAACAAGTCTGCGAGTTGGTGCTGGGAACTAAAATAAAAGTGATGTGGATTGCCCCACAGTCCTCAAGTCTGGATCTTGCTATCAACGAAACTGCACCCTCATCGAGTCATATAGTCACGAGATTCTATCTTGGTGACAGTTACTTCACTGAATGCCTCTCCCAGGCTCTTAAACCACCCTTTGGGAATCATGTTGCCATCATTACCTTATTTAATTGACCATCACATCAATATAGGGATCGTCCGCTTCATCTCCCCAAGACGCCACATGTCGTGCTCCCTTATTTTACGCGCCAAAACCAAATGAAATTTGATAGTTGGATGTCGACTGAATAATTGCTCTAATCTCATCCCTTTATTTGAAATTCAACTGATGAAATTCCTTCTACACATGGCGTTGATCCAATTCATTTGTCTTTAATCGAACGGCTTGTATCTACCGAGCTGCCCATATAGTGAACCATTGTACGCTATTTCACTCTTTTTAGCAAATTCATCTTCACTTAAGACCTCCAAAACCCCTTTTGTTACCTGTAACTTTGGTCCTTCGCCGTCTTCCTTAACATCTCAAAATCTTCTTCCGAGCCAAACATGTAAGTTCTTCTCTGAACACCATTATTTTTACTCTATGTCTCTGTCATTTTATGTTGCTTGAATGTTTACGCATGTGTTCAAAGTAGGAAACATTTTTCTTTAGCAGCGGAAGCAAGTTAGGCTCCCGAATCAGACTTGAAAAGTTTTTATGCCCTTCCCACTAAGTGGCTGAATGTAACCAGCAGTACCTCTGAAATTTTGCTTCTGTTTTGAATAAAATTTCAGCCCGAGAATAGTCCCCGAACAGCCCTTGAACAGCAGAACAAAACCGAACTGTTTTAGCACCCGAAATATGCCCAGCACACTGGCAAAACAGCCCCCAATTTGCATGAACTACAATAATGTTTCAAGTATGATTTTTCAAAGAAAAATAGCCCCAACACAGCCCTAAAAAAATCCTTTGTGCTTCCCAAAAATCTGGATTAAAACAAAAATAAACCGAGCCTCGAATCTCCCTATATGTGCTCGACAGTGGGAAAAATTAACCCCCACTACCATGAGTCAATGAAAAAGAAAGGTGATGGATTTTGGTTTAACACCAAGAGAGTCTTCCATGCTATGTCTCACAACCAACGGAAACTAGTGTGGGCTAGACTCATAAAATTAATCCCTAAACTTTTTAGAGATTAATGTCACACAAGTATTTTTATATATTTTTCTTCTTGTTCTTTCTTTTTATTTTTTCTCAACAAATGAGAGAGACTGAAGAAGAAGAAGATGGAGGCTAGGGTTGCATAAAGGATTATTGCAAAAAGAAATATCCAATTTTCTTTTATACTTAGGTTTATTTGTTTCCAAAACAAGTAAACCCTTCCCCTCCCCTCCAATATTAAATTCGGCCAAGGCATGGAATAGTTTCAAAAATTTTGTAACAATTATCTTAAATTACCATAATGTGAAGAAGTTAAAAAATCAAATTTTCAATTAACCTTATTGAAAAAATAACTTCTAAACATAGCCAAGGGTTTCCAAAACCCAAAACTTGAAATTACTATAATGTCCTTATTAATTATATCAAATATAATTTAATTTTATGCATTTAATAATTATCATATAATTTTTAAAAACCATATATTAACTTTGAATATATAGTTTCAAGTGTGACAAAATGATATTATTAATCATATTAATAATATTTATACATATGTGAGTATATAATTGGACTATCCAATTATATCTAATCCGCTACAGTATATTGAGCTAGCACGGGGACAAAATGGACCTACGGTTTTGAGCTCCAATAATCTCGAAATATTAATTAAGCTCTTAATTAAATATTTTGAATTATTAACTCCGGGTTATTCCATTAAAAATCTGAAGCTGCACTCTCGTTGTCGTAAATAGTGTATTAAGCCGAACCACGTCAGTGTCCATCGATATAGTCATTATATACAGATTAACCCTTCACGAGTATCTCGTAATTAGAGCCGGGTCATAATGTCTATTATACCCCTCTACGTTTTTTTTACCTTAAGTACCACTGATTCTCTTATGAACGATTTATTCATAACTATTATGAATTTTAATCTTTTTATTCGTAATAGAAAGACTCGAGTGCTCTAACCGTACAAGTACCGAATCAACCCTTAAGGAAGATACTCATCTACTTCTCGCAAGAAGGAGTGAACTCCATGTCTATGTAAAATATCCCCAGCTACACACCAAACCATGTCCCCAAAGTACATAGCTATTGGTCGGGATTGCTACACCAACCTCACCTTGTGTATGATACTGATAAACTAATTTTGAAGGTACATGTGTAATATAGGGTAATCAAGATAATTTACAATATGCGAAATTTAAACAAACACTTTCATAAATTAATAATGCATCATTTTATTTCATAACTTATGAAATCGTTTACATTACATGAAGCTCTATAGAATATATCTGAAAAATCTCCCACTTGCACTAGAGCAAATGGGACATGTCACGTAATGCTAGACCATCTAAGTGACCTTCAAAAACTTTAGCCGACAAGGTCTTTGTTAACGGATCAACTAGGTTCTCTGCGGATGCAATTTTTGTGACAGAAATGTCTCCTCTCTACACTATCCCACTGATGAAATGGTATTTTCTCTTTATATATTTTCCCTTCTTGTGGCTTCTTGGTTCTTTTGAATTTTCCACTGCACCACTATTATCACAATAAAGTATGAGTGGTTTATCCATATCTAGAACAACTTCCAGATCTCCCATGAATTTACGGAGCCATACTACTTCCTTAACTGCTTCACAAGCTGCTACATACTCAACCTCTATGGTGGAGTCAGCAATACAAGATTGCTTTATACCCCACCATACTATAGCCCAACCATATAGGGTAAACACTGATCCAGATGTTGATTTCCTAGAATCGACATCCGTCTGAAAATTAAAGTTCGTATATCACCTTAAGATCATATCCTCACCAGAATATACAAACATATAATCTTTCGTTCTCTTAAGATACTTGAGAATGTGTTTCACATCCACCTAATGATCTAACCCTGGGTTAGACTGAAACCTACTGACTACTCCCACTGCAAAACAGATGTCTGGTCTCGTCCATAACATAGCATACATGCGACTACCAACTGCAGAGGCATATGGGATATGTCTCATTTCCTCAACATCTTGAGGTGTCTTAGGAGATTTTTCCTTTGACAAGTGAATTCCATGTCGATAAGGCAAGTTGCCTTTCTTGGAATTCTGCATCCCAATTCACACAAGGATCTTGTTGATATAGGATGTCTGAGGCATAATTAACAGTCGTTTCTTGCGATCCCGAAATATCTGAATCCCAAGAACATAACTGGCCTCTTCTAAATATTTCATTTGGAATTAGTTAGCTAGCCAGGTTTTAATGTCTGATAATATCTTTATATCATTCCCAATGAGTAAAATATCATCGACGTATAAAACAAGGAAAACCACTTTCCCGTCAATGATGCGCTTGTATACACAAGGCTCATCAATATTTTTCTCAAAGTCATAAGACTTGATCGAGGTATCGAATCTTATATTCCAATATCGAGATGCCTGCTTGAGTCCATAAATGGACCTTTGCAGCTTGCAAACCTTTTACACTTGACCTTGGGCTATGAACCCCTCTGGTTGTACCATAGAGATACACTTATCAAGATTTCCATTCAAGAATACAGTCTTGACGTCCATTTTCCAAATCTCATAGTCATAATATGTGGTGATGAATAGAAGAGTACGAATAGATTTGAGTATGGCTACTGGTGAGAAATTTTCCTCATAGTCAACTCCCTCTTTCTGGGTATAACCCTTGGCCACTAGCCTAGCCTTGAAGTTCTGTACCTTCCCATCTGCTCCCCTCTTTCTCTTGTAAATCCACTTACAACCTATAGGTTTTACCCCATCAGGTTGGTTTACAAGTTCCCAGACTGAGTTGATGTACATAGATTTCATCTTTAGGTTAATAGCTTTGAGCCATTCCTCTTTATTAGAATCATCCATTGCACTACGATAGGTCAATGGATCATCTATACCATCGATGGATGCGACAACTTATGCCTCTCCAACTCCTAGATAGCGATCAGGTTATCGTATAACCCTCCCACTATGTCTAGGTGGCAGATCATTCTGATGAACTTGCATCTAACGCTCAGATGTCGAAGGTGTTATATATTTGTCAACTGTTATTGACGATGGTGTGCTGGTCGAACCAACAAGTAACTCATCGAGTAACACTTTACTTCGAGATTTGAACTCCCTATATATTCCTCCTCCAGAAACGTAGCATTTGTCGATACAAACACTTTATTATCTTCAAGGCTATAGAAGAATCCACCCATAGTCTCCTTAGGATAGCCTACAATTAGGCACACCTGAGAACATGGCTCCAACTTAGTAGTCTTATTCTTCAGCACATGTGCTGGACACCCCCATATGCGGAAATATCGTAAACTAGTTTTACGACCACTCCATAACTCTAATGGAGTCTTAGGGACATATTTAGATGGAACTACATTGAGGATATACATTGTTGTTTGCAATGCATATCCCTAGAATGAACCTGGTAGTGAGCTATAACTAAACATAGATCTTATAATGTCTAGTAGGGGCCGATTTCTTCTTTTTGCAATACCATTTTACTATGGTATGCCAGGTGCCGTGAGCTGGGATACTATCCCATGGTCATTCAAGAATTCCTTGAAATCTCTGTCAATATATTCTCCTCCACGATCTGATCATAGATTTTTGATTGGTTTACCTAACTGGTTCTCAACCTCAGCATGATACTCTTTGAACTTTTCAAAAGTATATGACATGTGTTGCATTAGGTAAACATACACATATCTAGAATGATCGTCAATAAATGTGACGAAGTATTCATAACCACCTCTGGCTCTTACATTCATCGGTCCGAAAATGTCCGAATGTATTAGCTCAAGTGTTTGACTGACTCTTATACCTTTTCCAGTAAAAGGTCGCTTGGTCATTTTTCTTTCTAAACAGGATTCGTAAACCGGTAAAGTTCCGAGCTTTAACTGGTTTAAGGCTCCATTCTTTATCAACCTATCTTTCCGACCAAGGCTAATATGACCAATTCTAAGATGCCACAGATATGTGTCATCGTGAGAAATCTTTTACTATTTAGTTTTAGGTTTCTCAACCTTAAACATTTCAACATTGAGTAGTGACGTACGTGTTAACGGTCTTAACACATACAAGTAATTTTCTGAATTTCCTATGTATATGGTTAATCCATTTCTACCAATAATAACCAAATTTCTATTAAAAGAAACTGGAAAACCATCATCCAAGAGTTTAGAAACAGAAATCAAATTCCTGTGAAAATCAAGAATGAAAAACACATTGTTCAAACTTAAATAACTATTGTTTGTAAAATTTAAACTGGAAACTCCCACTGCTTTTACTGAAACGACATCCCATATCCCATAGGCTAATGCTTTGCAGCAAGAACCTCTGACATCCCTGCTAGCAAATAGCAACAGGCTTTCTCATTAGCCGCGACTCATTTCTGGTAGGCATCGCGCACAGCTTGTCCAGCATTTCTGGCTGGCTTAGGAGGACACTCATTCGTCAGGATAATGAGAAAGCGTTCATGTTACTTTTCCACTTAACATAGTTTTCTCCCGTTAATTTATCATTTGAGAGTATAGAAATAATTGGAGAAACCATGGCCAAAAAAAATAAAATAAACATGTATTTTAACATTCATTCATCACATATTAAAATTATCAAATAATTTTGGCATAAAATTAAACATGATTCATGAACCATGAATAACGAATTAGAAACCTAAGGGAATTACTATGCCACAAGAAATCTATCATCCCACAAATAAGTGTCGCCGTAGGATAGGTCAAGTATTTGCATGATAGATCGAGACAATCTCAATTGATTAATATATGCAGGAATAACTCTTATTCCTATATTAACCAACTACTGTTTGATTCGACCAAGGAATTTCGATTAACTTTTAATCATTCCTTTATGAGTGTGACTCGTCGTTTCGGGACCCTTGGACTTAACTAGTGAAGTTCCTCCTTAGGGTAGGGCAGTTCACCAGATACATCTAGAATCCTATCCTCTCGGAATCCAAACTTGATATTGACCCAAAATGGACACCATCCATATGGGGACGAAAACAAAACTGTCTCGAGGCGCCTTTTGAATCTCATGTTTTCGAACTAACAACGGGGATCGCGAGATATACTATCATATATCCCTCTCCCACTCACTATTTTAAATTTAAGGTTTCTATTTTTAAAATATATAATATTTTAATTTACCAGTGTGAATAATATTATGGCGGCTAAATCATAACTCTTATTTAACCAATTTTAACTCTTAAAATTTGTCTCACTAATGTCTATTAGTCTCTACTAATTGTTTTTCTCCATTAAAGTAATTTACTTGGAGTAGTTTTAATGACCTATTATATTTTAACTCTTAAAATACTAGAACACTTATTAGTTTAAAATTTTGGAATCCTAAAATGGTCAAGATTTTAATTAAACCATTAAATTAATCTAAGTGCGTTATAAAATCCAAAGGTACGTGGAATTATATCCCGAGTGTAGACCATATTACCATCTATTCGGATTCGGCTAAGGAATTTATATCCAAGTTTCCATCATTTATACCAATGGAATTTATGATGCACTTATTAAGCCTAATATAATAGAATTCAAATTTTAAACCTTAAAACTAATTAATCCAATTAATTGTTTTCCATGCATTTCATATTCTTATTTAAACATTTTAAATCACATAAAATCATATTTAATGTCTATAATGATTATGCATCCAAAACATGTTATGGCATGTGAAATGCAAGTGTAGGCCCCTTAAGCTATATGACATGTTATTCAAAGATTTCGAATTAAACATACATATAACATAAGAAAATATTTTTGATTGACCAGACTCTTATTTATTCATATACTAATCTAATTAGTAAAAAAATTCACAAGGCATAACTTGGTCTTCAAATCGCGCTCCAAGGTGGTGTTAACTCATTTTGCGACTTCGGTGCTCTAAATTACAACAATTGAAATTTTATATTGGAAAATTAGAATTACAACAATTGTAAACAATGGACTTATAGCCTTACATCCCAAAATAAAAACCAACATAAAAATAAGAGTCGGAAAAATTTATTACCAATGCAAAATCCATTCATCCCATGAAAAATAATAGTCATTCATCTCATGAATATTATTTCGATACGAAAGCAGACCCGAGTCATTAAACTACCATGGCCTCGATGGTACGAAAGCAAACTTGAGCCAATAAATTACCATGGCCTCGGTGAAATACGAATGTAGACCCTAGCCATGAAATTACCACCACCTCGGTAGTATGAAATTAGACCCGATCCATCAAACTACCATAGCCTTGGCGATACGAAAGCAGACCTGAGCCATCAAATTAACATAGCCTCGACGGTACGAAAGCATACCTGAGCCAACAAACTTCTTTCCAAGACTTAACCGCAAGGGAAGATTTTTGACCTTCGGAAATCTCCATGGTGATAAAAAATGACGTCCTACTTCAAGTCATCCATCAAAACGAAAGCATAAATAGAAACAAGGCAATTACTTGTGAGTGACATAGCACATACCTTGCATTAATCCAAACGAAACAAGATAGGAGCCTGAGACAGCGTCAGCCCCATGCTACCCAAAATAATAATTTTGAACCTTACAGTCCAATGTCCCGGCAAACCGAGCTACGGATCGAAGGGGTGGCCAACGCCATGAGACTCTCCATATGCTAGGTAGGCCCTGAATCCAAAAATTCTGTTAGTATCTTAGAGAACTGAGGATGCTGTCTTAAACTATGGAGAATGAGAACTTGAAGTGACTGGGATCACTGTAGCAAGATTCATAACCGATAAATACTGTGATACGGTCTCATATCTTATTAACCCGGAACTAATCATATGGACTTTTATCATTTATATATCGCGGTAATCCAATTACAAATGATAAAAGAGCAATTTCCTTTGTCACATAGTTAATTTGTACAACTACACAATGTTCTGTACAAATAGTGATGCTATGGGTCATAATTGTCCAACAATAGGTTCATCTCTGAGATATCATCAGTCAGCTGCTCATCTTCAGTGACATGGGCCTCGTTTTTCTTTTACTTGCCATTGTCCTGGGACTTTTTGTTTCTGCAGTCCTTTGCCATGTGACCGCTCTTTCCACAGTTGTAGCACTTCCCCTTAAACCTCTTGTTAGCTTGGGAAGAATAAGCTCCATTGTTCTTTCTCTTCTTGCTATCCTTTACACCCTCGACGATGTTGGCCTTAGACTCCATAGTCTTGTAGCTGGCCTTCTCGGACTTCCTATTGTACTCTTCGATCCTCATCCGGACTCCAAGGACTTCAAGGCTCATCTGTTTTTTTTGTGTGTTTCAGATAGCTCCTGAAGTCCTTCCATGATGGAGGCAACTTTTAAATTATGGTGGCAACTTGAAACGTCTCACAGAGTTTCATTCCTCCATTGAGTATTTCATGAATGATTAATTACAGTTCACCCAACTAAGACATTAATGTTCTTGAATCTACCATCTTGTAGTCCATGAACCTACCCACGATAAATTTCTTTTGCCTGACATCCTCAGTTTTATATTTCTTCTTGAGAGATTCCCAGATAATCATCGCAGAAGTCATGCCTTGGTACACATTGTACATGGTATTGTCAAGTTCACCCAAAAGGTAGTTCTTGCACAGGAAGTCACCAGACAACCATGTCTGTTCTCGCAGTTCCTTGGCTGTTTCTGATTCACCCTCCACAGGACCTGGAGGATCTTTGAGGAAGTTAGCCAACTGGAGAGTTTTCAGGTAGGACAGTATTTTACTCTGCCACTGTTTAAGGTTTGCCCCACCAAACTTTTTATGGTTTTCTCAATGAGCGACCGGTACTGTGATGTTTCCGCTAGCCATATGTAACTGGAAAACAACAAGGGTCAATAAGTCTACAAAAGACAAATTGCACAACATCAACAAATGATCTTGTTCAAAGTGATATACCAATCATCCATTCGTTGTTATATTGGACAGTAGTACCAATAAACACAAGTCCTTGAATTTTGACTAAAGTTTCTTATGAAAAGTAAATAAATGAATATTCCCATAGGACGAGGGGGGTCCGGAGTAACCACTTAAATCCCTGACCACTTAGGCTCTTATCGCCTTTTTGACAGAATATATTTTAAACACTTTCTCAATAGAATCTCTTAGCAATTGAAAACTTAGTGATACACTTTTAATTTTAAAATACAATATTCGATATGTGTAGATATATGTTTATGTGTCATTCAAGATTGTATGGAATTACTTGTGTATAATTACGCTTTAAATTCTCACCCAAATATACAAAACACAAATAATTTTCAACTTTATCACTATGTGTATGCTTGTGAAAATTGAACACCCTAATAATAACTTAAATCTATACTACCAAGATTATTGTAATTCAGTATATGGATTACTAAGTTAATATCATGATTACTTAAATTAATCTAACTCTATTCAGTTTATAAACAATTCCAGGACTAATTTTTTAGTGTTGCGTTCGTATCTACGTTCGAACGAGACTGTCTAGTGTGTGTACGTTCGTGTTGTGTTCGAGAACACGTTCGAACAAAGTGTTCCAGAGAGTTAACATCGTGTAGCATTCGAGAACGCGTTTGAACGGAATATTCCAGAGAGTTTACGTTCGTGTTGCGTTTAGGACGCGTTCGAGCATTTTAAGTCAGAGGGTTTGCGTTCAATTTGCATTTGAAGACGTGTTCGAACGTTCTTAGGTAGAAGGTTTGTATTCGAGTTGCGTTTGAAGACGCATTCGAACGTTCTAACGAAAATTCAATTTTTTGCCTTTGCGTTCGTCGGGCATTCTAACGCCCTACATATTTTACATGCACAGATGATATTTTTCCAGAAAATTTCCTTATCTAAGCATGGGAATCTCTATCTAACAATACTAAAGTAATAAGTTCTTAAGATTGTTGGTGGTATAGTGTCATTAAACGGAAAACAAGCATGCATTAAACAATAAAATCCATAACATAAAAGTAGATCTATGCAAATCTTTAAAACTTGATATATAAAGAAAACCTGGAAAATATGAAAACGAATCCAAGTTGAGATCTCTCTATCCTTAAGAACTTATTAGTCTCCGTCTCTGGTGCTCTACGAATTCGAAATGGCTAATGTTCTCCCAGTATTCCTTGGATACATCTTGTTCAAGGAGCACTCCTTAACAAGTGTTTGAAATTGGAATATGGTGGAACTCTCTCTCTTAAAAAACAATGGAAATTTGACTCATAAAATTAAGATTTTTTTTTTTTTTTTTTTTTGAGAATGAACATGGATCCTTCCTTATAAAGGTATGGAAGGGTGCCTTAAGGACACCCTTTGGGTTGGGGTGCAACCCTCCAAAAGGTTGTACCTCTTCCATACTTCTCAATTGGAGGACATATCCCTATAGGGTACCATCCAAGGGACATGTCCCTCCTCCATCTTAACCAACTATATTTGAAGAATTTACAATAGTGCAGATATGCTTTTTCTATATCATTCAATGGCAGAATCTATCTCGTACCTTTGACTTTAATGATATTTGAATCTTTTCTTGCCAATTGATATTAAGTAACTTTCGATATTTCCTCCAACTTTGAACTTTTGAATGGTTAGAACCATGTATTTTGACATTTGGGTCTTGTTGTGATGTGTTTGTTAAAGCCAAGATTTATTTCCGGCAACATGTAATTGAATTTAATAAGTTTATAATGGAATGACTATAGGCCTCATGGAATTTAGCCATATCGTTGGCCACTTGCAGGATTTGTCCTTTGTTGTCTTAGATATGCTATTCCAGGATTCATTTTTCTTTTTCTCAAAATAAGCCATGAATTGGCCTGCTAATTTTATTCATAATATAAGTGGTCTATTTGCCAAACATTACAACATGGGACTTTTTACAAGACTCTAAACTATATTGGTGGCCCATAGGGTAGAAAATAAAATTAAAAATAAAAGCTGTCAGAGAGGAAAATGGAAGAAACTTCTATTTGGCGCCAAAATTTGACCTTTACAAAGATTTTTCCATGCTTTTACAGTCTAAAATATCTTTTAAGGTATTTCCTATTGATGTATCTTTGTGGGATTCCTCTTATAGGCTTTCTAGATAATAAGAATTTCCTCTTAAAACTTTTAGGATTTTGAAAGACCCTTCCCAATAGAGTGATAACTTTCTGAATTCTCTGTCTTTGTGCCCTGTTGGGAGCATCATAGTCACTCTCTATGAAAGTTTTTCTCTTTACCCTTTTGTTATAGGTGTGAGATACTTTATTCTTTTGTGCCACCAAATTTTTGAAAGTTTGCCTACATTGCTAGTCTAGCACTTCTAATTCCATTATCATTGCTGCAATATATTCCTCAAGAGTTAATTCATTTTGTCTAGCTACTCTTAAAGAAGGAACTACCACTTCCATTGCCAGTACAACAACATGACCAAACGTGAGTGAGAAGGGACTCATACCCGTTGCACATTTTTGGAATTTATGTATGCCAAAAGGGTTTTTTAGAGGATCATGTGTCAATTTCTTTGGTATTTCTCGATCATTTTCTGCAAGATGCCAATGAGCACTTTATTTGAAGCTTCTACTTGCCCATTGGCCTGTGGATAATGAGAAGAGGAATTGATTAACTTGATCTTACAGTCATCAGTAAAATCCTTCATCTCTTCGCCTGTGAACATGGTTCCTTGATCAATTGTTATGAGTTGAGGAAATCCATCACTATAATGAGGTGTTCATTGAAAAAATTGATGTTTTTTTTTACTCAACCTTATTTAATGGTAAATCATCCTCCCTTTTTGTGAAATAATCTGTAGCCACATTGAGGAAATTATGGCCTTTCGAGGATGCATGATACACTTTTCCAATCAAGTCCATAGTTGATCCTCGAAAAGGCCATGGCTTTACTATTGAGTATAGATCACTTGAAAGAACTAATTGGATAGCTCCATATTTCTGGCACTGTTAGTATCATCTTGAGTAACTGATACGATCTTTGAGAATGATTGGCCAATAATAGCCATGTCTCTTCAAAACCGCCTCATCTTTATGCTAGCCTTACGTGCACCACATACTCTTTTATGTACTTGCTTCATTACTTCCATATCATCCAAAAAGCTCAAGCACATTAGGATGAGTCCATCAAATCTCTTCATGTATAATTCTCTCTTAGGAAGATAAAATTCTATTCTTGAACTCTGAGTCTGTGAAGAACTTTTACGTTTGGATTCTACATGTACTTATTGAATTATTTCCTTAAATCTATTGCTACTCCTATATCAGTGTTAAAGACTTCTACATTATTTCATCTCTCTTAAATATAAGGATTTGAACGCTTTTGAATGTGTACTAGCTTGTGCATGAGTTCTTCTGATATTTTTATCTGTGAAGCAATTTGTGCTAGTTGATCCGCTTCCAATTATCCTTTCTTGGAATATATTGGTATGTCACTTCCCCCAAAAACTCCAAGAGTTGTATAGCGGTTGTGAACTAAGGAGCCAATGTAAAGCTATTGCATTTGTATTCCCCCACTACTTGTTTCAGTACCAGTTGAGAATCTCCCTTTATCAAGACGTCTTCTGCTCCCAATTCCTTAAGGATATCTAGGAAAATTATGAGTGCTTCAAATTCTATGTGATTGTTGGTGCATTCAAACTATAGGTTAAAAGACATAACCATCTTGGATCCTACCGGAAAAGTGGTGATGTTTCTTGCTTCTATTAAATTTTCAAAAAATCCATCAAATTGGAGGATCCAATGAGCCTTTGCAACTCTGTACACATGAAGCTCCATTCATATTCACTTCTTATGTCTAAACAAGGATGATCAGTTAGAAAATCCTTACCTTTTGCAAATTTTTGAAGAAAATAAATTAAAGTAAATTTATACAGAGATAAAGACCATTTAATAATTCTTCTAGTGATCAAAGATCTATTGAGCATGTACTTGATCAAGTTAGTTTACTACACCACATAAACTCAAGAAATCATATAGTGGAGTAATTTAGTACAGGCAAAATACATAGTCAGACATATCTTTTCAATTGAAGAGTAATTCACCTCTATACAAGTAAGGTTCATACTTGTTAGATAATATGTTTAGGACTGCTGATGTGGAGTTGGTTAGGTGTTGGTTATTTTTCTATATTTGTTCTGTTGTTCAGTTGTGATCATGGCATAATCTTAGGACCATGATTCTAGTGGGTAGTTATTAGGTTTTAGAGTTTATTTTATGTTTAAAAGAACTTGTAATGTTCAGCAGTAAAGTAGCAGTTCATTCCCTTTTCCTTTTGCCTTTATCAAAGCATTACTCTGTTTATTTTCTTGTTCAACTAACAACAATTGGTATCAGAGCACTCTTCTTAAGGGATATGTGAGCAAGTTTGACGCGTCATGGAAGCCGAAGCCAGTCTCACCGCGATCGCTCCGACGGTGTTCGACGGAAGCAACTACCAGATTTGGGCAGTACGTGTGGAGACATACTTGGAAGCTTTGGATCTTTGGGAAGCAGTTGAAGAAGACTATGAAGTTCCTGCACTTCCGAACAATCCCACCATGGCACAGATAAAAGTGCACAAGGAAAAGAAAACAAAGAAGTCGAAGGCGAAGGCTTGTTTGTTTGCTGCCGTCTCATCTGCCATCTTCACTCGAATCATGTCCTTGAAGTCAGCAAAGGAGATATGGGATTATCTCAAGAAAGAATACGAAGGAGACGAAAAAATTAAAGGCATGCAAGTCTTGAACTTGATCAGGGAATTCGAACTTCAAAGAATGAAGGATTCCGAGACGATTAAGGATTACTCCGACAAGCTTCTTGGTATTGCAAATAAAGTGAGGCTTCTAGGTTCAGAATTTTCTGACTCAAGAATTGTTGAAAAAATTCTAGTGACAGTACCTGAAAGATATGAAGCAACCATCACTGCCTTGGAGAACACCAAGGATCTGTCCAAGATTTCCTTGGCAGAATTATTAAATTCATTGCAAGCACAATAGCAAAGAAGATTGATGAGGGAGGAACCAACAACTGAAGGAGCTTTAACAGCCAAGCAGCAAAATGTGGCGAAAAACAAAAAAAAAAAAAACAAAAAGAAGGATTTTGATGGAAACGGAGCAGGTACATCGTCAGCCTATGCGAAAGGGAAGAATGAAAACCGGAAGAAATCCTATCCGCCTTGTCAACATTGCGGAAGGAAAGGCCACCCTCTATTTAGATGCTGGAGAAGACCTGACGCTAAGTGCACCAAGTGTAATCAGATGGGGCATGAAGCTGTTATCTGCAAAAGCAAAAACCAGCAACATGGGGAGGAGGCAAAGGCTGCTGATCAAGAGGAGGAAGATCATCTATTTGTAGCTACATGTTTCTCTGGCATCGAATCAAGTGATAATTGGCTTATTGACAGTGGTTGTACTAACCACATGACACACAACAAGGATCTGTTCAGGGAACTAAGCAACGCTAGTTCATCGAAGGTTCGAGTTGGTAATGGCAAGTACATAGCTGTGGAAGGAAAAGGAACAGTAGCTATCTCAACCTGCTCAGGTACAAAGTTTCTTTCTGATGTGCTGTACGTCCCTGAAATTGATCAAAATCTGTTGAGTGTTGGACAACTAATTGAGAAAGGTTATAAAGTTGTGTTCGAAAATAAAGGCTGTTTGATTAAAGATTCAGATGGCAAAGATATTTTCAGAGTAAAAATGAAAGGGAAAAGCTTTGCTTTAAATCCATTGGAGGAGAAGGAAATCGCTTTCCCAATCAAAGAAAATATCACTGAACTATGGCAAAAGAGGCTCGGCCACTATCATCATCAAGGGCTGCTGCACATGAAGTCCAAGGAGATGGCAAATGATCTTCCAGAATTGGAAAATCACATTCCGAATTGCAAAGCATGTCAGTTTGGAAAACAAAACCGGAGACCATTCCCAAAGTCAACCTGGAGAGCAACCCAAAAACTGCAACTAGTTCACAGCGATGTTTCGGGACCTCAAAGAACTCAGTCATTAGCAGGTAGTAAGTACTACATTGCTTTCATTGATGATTTCACAAGAATGTGTTGGATTTTTTTCCTAAAATTCAAATCAGAAGTGGCTGGAGTGTTTTGGAAGTTCAAGAAAATGGTGGAAAACCAAAGTGGCTGCAAAATTCAAATTCTTAGGTCGGATAATGGAAAAGAGTACACCTCAAAAGAATTTGATTTATTTTGCGATGAAGCAGGCATAGAACACCAACTTACTGCTTCTTACACTCCACAACAAAATGGAGTCAGTGAAAGGAGAAACAAATTCATATTGGAGATGACAAGGTGTATGCTACATGAGAAGAATTTGCCAAAGCATTTTTGGGCAGAAGCAGCAAGCACTGCTATTTTTCTGCAAAATAGGCTTTCTACAAGAGCAGTAAAGGATAAAACACCATTTGAGGTTTGGTATGGTTACAAACCCTCTCTTAATTTCCTTAAAATATTTGGATGTTTGTGTTTCACTCATGTTCCACAGATCAAGAGAGATAAATTAGATAAAAGAGCACTCTCTGGCATCTTTATCGGCTACAGCTCAGTTGCAAAAGCTTATAAAGTTTTCCAACCGAAAACTGGAAAAATTATTATAAGTAGGGACGTGCACTTTATGGAAGATGAAGAGTGGAGCTGGGATGATACAAAGAATGAGCCAACCTCAATAGAGCCAAAACTCAAATTTCCTGCCTTGGATAAAGCAGATGGATGCATTGAAGATTGGGAAAATGAAATGGTAGATGAAAATCCTGTCAGAGGAACAAGACTGCTTTCAGATGTCTACCAGAGATGTAATGTTGCTGTTTGTGAGCCTACCAATTTTGAAGAAGCCAAGACAAATCAAAATTGGATAGTTGCAATGGAGGAGGAGTTGTTCATGATTGAAAGAAACAAAACATGGGAGCTTGTTAATCGGCCTGAAAACAGAAAAGTAATTGGAGTCAAATGGGTGTACAGAACCAAGCTTAATGCTGATGGCTCAATCAACAAGCATAAAGCTAGGCTCGTTGTTAAGGGATATGCTCAAATTCCCGGTGTAGACTACTCAGACACTTTCGCACCAGTTGCTAGGCTCGACGTCATTAGGCTCTTACTCGCTATTGCAGCACAAAAGAATTGGAAGGTGTTCCAATTAGATGTCAAGTCAGCATTTTTGAATGGTTTTCTGCAAGAGGAGATTTATGTAGAGCAGCCAGAAGGATATGTAAAGGAAGGAGAAGAAGACAAGGTCTATCTTCTTAAAAGGGCACTTTACGGTTTGAAGCAAGCTCCAAGGGCTTGGTATAGCAGGATTGATGAGCACTTGCATAACCTGGGATTTTCCAAAAGCTTGTCTGAATCGACATTATATGTCAAGCACAATGGAGCTGATATCCTCATTGTCTCACTATATGTGGATGATCTGCTTGTGACAGGAAACAACATGAGCATTGTGGAAAAATTTAAGCAAGAGATGATGGAAGTCTTTGAGATGACAGATCTCGGTTTGATGAGCTTCTTTCTTGGAATTGAAATCAAGCAAAGAGATTATGAAGTTTTCATCTGTCAGAAGAAATATGCCAAGGAGATTTTGAAGAAGTTTAAACTTGAAGAATGCAAAGAAATGAGCACTCCAATGAATTCAAAGGAGAAGCTTTGCAAAGAAGATGGAACAGAGAAGATTGATCAGGTGTATTTCAGAAGTTTGATTGGTTGTTTGATGTATCTCACAGCCACTCGGCCTGACATTTTGAATTCTGTAAGCATTTTGTCTCGATTTATGCATTGTGCAAGTGAATGGCATCTTAAGGCTGCAAAGAGAGTGCTTAGGTATGTGAAAGGTACTTGTGATTTTGGCATTAAATTTACCAGAAGCAAAGATTTCAAACTGGTTGGTTTCTCAGACAGCGATTGGGGGGGTTCAATTGATGATATGAAAAGCACCTCGGGCTATTGTTTCACACTTGGTTCTGGTGTTTTCTCATGGAGCTCGAAAAAACAAGAAATTGTTGCTCAGTCCACTGCCGAAGCAGAATTTGTTGCTGCAACCGCTGCTGTTAATCAAGCTTTATGGCTGAGAAAGATTTTGATTGATCTCAACTTGGAGCAGGAGGAAAGCACAGAGATTCTTGTTGACAATCAAGCTGCTATTGCAATCTCTCAAAATCCTGTGTTTCACGGGAAAACTAAGCACTTCAACATTAAGTTATTCTTCTTGAGGGAAGTACAGAAAGATGGAGCTATTGTTCTTATCTACTGCAGAACAGAAGATCAGGTTGCGGACGTCTTCACCAAGCCATTGCCGGTCAGCAAGTTTGAATTTATAAGATCAAAACTTGGTGTTTGCAGCTCCTAAAGCAAGGAGGAGTGTTAGATAATATGTTTAGGACTGCTGATGTGGAGTTGGTTAGGTGTTGGTTATTTTTCTATATTTGTTCTGTTGTTCAGTTGTGATCATGGCATAATCTTAGGACCATGATTCTAGTGGGTAGTTATTAGGTTTTAGAGTTTATTTTATGTTTAAAAGAACTTGTAATGTTCAGCAGTAAAGTAGCAGTTCATTCCCTTTTCCTTTTGCCTTTATCAAAGCATTACCCTGTTTATTTTCTTGTTCAACTAACAACAATACTTAAATAATAAATAACATGCCCATGTCCTACTGAATTGATCTGAACAAGCAAACATCCAATTGACTCATAAGTTGCCGATAATAAATAACATGCCCATGTCCTACTGAATTGATCTGAACAAGCAAACATCCAATTGACTCATAAGTTGCCTATATGTATAATTTGAGAGGAATCCTTTCCATTGACAGCACGAAGACATGAGGTTTGGTTAAATATTTATTTATCATCTTAAATACATTCTAATATTTTTCCCCCCACCTGAAATCCTCCTCGCCTTTAAACTTCAACTGGTCTGAAAATTCATTAATTTTCCCTCCAAGATTTGCAATAAACCTCCTCACATAGTTCACTTGCCCTAAAACCTCTGCAATTCCTTCTTATTTTGAAGATGTTGAGCTTCTTTGATTGTTCTTGTCTTATTTTTCTAAATTTCAATTCCTCTCTAGTGAATTAAGAAACCCATGAAATTTCTAGCTTTGACACCAAAGACGTATTTGAGAGGATTGAGCTTCAACTTGTTTTTCTTTATTCTTTCAAAACTATTCCTCAAATGATCCATGTGATCACATGCTCTTTAGATTTCATAATAATATCATCAACCTACACCTCCATAAAATGACCGATCATGTCTTGAAAAATAGCATTCATTGCCCTTTGGTTCAAATATTTTTAACCTCGAAAGACATAACCACTCGCTCAAAAGAATAATTAAGTGAGGGCATCTAAAAGCAGTTTTGGAAATATCTTCATTGGTAATAAAAATCGGATTATAAACAGAAAAACAATCCATGAATGACAATAAAGCATGTCATATAGTGACATCAATTACAGTATCAGCTATAGACATTACATAAACATCTTTAGGAGTACCATCATTCAAATCTCTGAAATCAATATTTATTCTCAATTTCCCAATTTTTTACCACATGAACTACATTTGCCAACCACTGGTAGTATAATAGGAAATTTGACTTGATTGGGAGACAGTGTTTAACAAAATTTTTGTTAAGGCTTGTCATTTTTTTATAACTACAAGCAAAACAATCTTTATATTCCTATAAAACATCAGTAATTTAATTTTTTAAATCAACCTGTAAGAGTTCAATGACATAAACAACTCTAGGACTTTCTACTGTCCCGAGATTGATTTCTTCCAGATAATCCAGCACTTCACCTTTACTATCATCCATATTTGGAGGCGCGAGATCCAACTCATGTAATTGGATTTCTCCCAATTCTTCCTCTAATTCCTCCTCAAAAATTATTTATGCTCCATGAG
The DNA here is from genome assembly GCA_019454045.1 of Zanthoxylum bungeanum. Taxonomy (NCBI): domain Eukaryota; kingdom Viridiplantae; phylum Streptophyta; class Magnoliopsida; order Sapindales; family Rutaceae; genus Zanthoxylum; species Zanthoxylum bungeanum. The sequence goes on along the minus strand of SKCR01005113.1, from coordinate 174,811 downwards.
CTTTCTGAACTTCCCCCATTATTACCTTGTCTAAAACCTGCTGCACATGTGTTTTTGATATTGTGGCTATAGCCACTGCATATTCTTCTTTGGTAAACTTATTCATCAACCTCTATGATGATAGACTCTTACTTTAACCAAAAAGGCACAATAGTATATGACTTTAGGAGAGTTTTGAGCCGAATCATACTGGCTTCCGCTTTACTGACCGTCATCCTCCAAACTTATTCTTCCTAATAAATTGAACATGGCCTGAATCCTATTCATAATATAAGGCCTATGTTGAGTCAATACATTTTTGAAAATGTTTTTCCTCAGCCCGTACTACTTCCTCCTTGTATTTTTTCCATAGTAAGAGGAATTGATGCATAATGATGGTACATACAAATTGGCATGAATCCAATCTCTTCCGAAAAATGCTTGATATATTCACTATTAAAAATATTGATAAAAAAGTCTTACTTTCAATAATAAGTTCTAGTGGCAACACTGCAAGTGTTCTGGTTACCTCTCATATAAAGGCTACCACAAAAACCTCTATTTAGATTAGGTCATCCGCTGACTTTCTTATTGTTAAAAACATCCTAGAAGGCATTACATTCAGTGTTGATCCATTGTCAACAAGTACACGTGATAATGGTCTTCCATTTATATGGGTCTTTATGTACAGAGGCTTGATATGTCTTGTCATCTCCTCCGAATATTTTTCAAATATCACCCTTTTGGGAACTCCAAATTCCATAACTTGGATAGTCACTCCAAAGTGTGGCTCCCTATTCTTCTCCTCAAATAATGGTGTTTTCTCTGAAGTTCATACTGTCTCCTCATTTCTTGTATGTTTCATTTCACTTTCTTTTTAGAAGTTTAACGGCAGAGTCACGTTTGTTGTGGCACACCAAAAGGAATGGGAATCCCTCCCATCATGAAATTATTCCTGCAAGCTCTTCCTCTAACAAATCATTTGAACTTCCTACTAAGTCCTGATCCTTCATAGACTTCCTGCCAAATTTTGATTTTTCATTTCACATGATATTGGCGCTAACATTCCTTCCTATTTGAGGCATATTTTAAGCTCCACCATGTACCATTGATTGTTTGGCCTAATCCTTGGAGAAGCCACGAATCTCAACTTTCTCTTTTAGAAAGGAAATGAAATGAAGAGGGATGGGCTCTTGGAGGAAACCGTGTTTTTGTTGTGCATTTCTTCCTAAGGCTCCATCCAACTTTGTCTACCTGCACCAAAAACTTCTTAGGAACCAAAAACTTACATATTAACCTTCTTGGAAGAATTTCTATATTCTTTCCTCTTTGTTTCATCTTCAAATTAAGAATATCTCGTAAATCAAAAGTGGCATTACTTACATTGGCCACTGGAGGAAAATGATTTTCATCAACCAATAAGAGTTAATTGAATAATTGTAAGAGTTTTGTGATCAGGAGGTAAGGTTAGGAATTTTTCTTTCAAGAGAAATCAAATTTTCAACCTTGGTCATATCTAAAGAAAATCGTGAAGAGCTGGAATTTCTTATTTTCTTCCATACCTCTGGTGTTTTCTTAATCAGAAGAGGAAAGACACATGATCCTTTATTTTTAAGATCTGCCACTGTTATTTCCTACGCACCCATTTCCTAGTAGTAAGTTCTCATAGTTGCTTTCCTCCCTCAGTAACTCTTCATACTCAGCTACCTTAGCGGTTAATTCATAAAAATATATAGATTTCATTCCCTAGAATTTCTTTCCCAACTCTATATGTAGGTCTCTTTGAGACATCTTTACAAACTCCATTTCGGACAAATAAATCTTGCACCAATTCCTTATCTTCTTGAAACGTGCAATAAAATGATCTGCCATTTCCCCACTTCTTTTGTCACACTAGTCAATTCTATAATATACACATCTGGTTCAGCTCTGAAGAATTGGGTGTGAAATTGCCTCTTCATTTTTTGCCAGGTGAAACTAAGTTTATGGGAAGAGTTGCATACCAGGTAAAAGTTGTTCCTGTCAATGAATTAGAAAAAAAATGTTCAGTTTTAAATTAGGGAAACTGTCATAATTTGGTAGTTCTCCACACTGGATGGTGAATGTAGCAATGTGCTCCAATGAGGATTGGTCATCCTCTCCAGAAAATAACATAATATTGGAATCCTGAACCCTTTAAGATATGGATTTTCTCTATCAACCATATCAGGATATAACTTGTGAAATTCGGGACAGCCAGTAGGAGGAATTCTTACGGCTCCTCCAACTTCTTCTATTTTATGAGGAGGTTGGTATCGATCTTTCGTTGGAGGAAAATGAAAGTGAAGATTTGGCACATAACGATGGGTTATACCATGTGTCTCATGAGATCCTCCAGAGGATTTTCCTTGAGTTCAGCCTGCCCAACTTGCCTAGAAATTACTTCATGTTCGTTGTTCCTCTCACTTTTAAAGTTATAGGTTTGGCCAGACATATGTTGTTCCATCGTCTCTAAGGTATGCATAATTTTTTCGTGGCTCATTTCCACCCTCATTTGTTTTGTATTTACAAAATTAACCACAACAGCACTCAAATTGGTAGGTGAAATTGTATCAGCTGAGGCTCCAACAACAGGTCCTGCTAGAGTTTGATTTTCTTGGTTGTGAATTTCAAGAGGAGTTAGGATCCTCTCAATTTGCTCCACAAAGTATGGAACTTTCCTTTCTTGCCCTACTATTGTAGACACAACCTCTGCATCATGAGATATGGTAATTGCTTTCCTAAAATTACTTGTTACCTTCAACGACATCTTACTCGCGGGTCCCACTGGGCGTGCCAAAAGTACCGCTAGCTCCATAAAATATCGTGTGCGGGCATGCTAGAGGAACGGGTCCTCAAAGTTGAAATTGATGATCTCAAACTTCTAAAACAAACGATTGCAACGAGTCTTCTAAAGTCTGAAAGAGATGAACAATTAGATTAAAACATGATGTTGTAAAATAAATAAATACCAATATACTATAATTGGAATTGAAAAAGAAATACTTTGATTACTGGAATACTGATTACAAAACGAAAGTTGTAATTAATAAAATACTGAAACTATTGGAAAAAAATGGAATTCTAAAATGGTTAAACTACTGAAAATAGAGTTGTTGGTTGTTGTTGATGTTGTTGGATTCAATCCTACATTCAATTGTTGTAGTAACCCAAATTTCATAATTTTAATTAACATTAGGACTGAGTGACCTATAAAACTTTCTTCGAGCTTTATCAAAAAAGTCTTGGAAACGACTTAGAGGTAAGTAGGCCTAGTGTTGGTTTATTGGGCCTAAGTGTTCTAGAGTTGGAAGGGCCAGATTTTTAAATAATTTAAACTAACAAAATCCAAGCCTAGCAAGAATCAAATATTTAGGCCCAAGTCCTCTATTTCTCTAGATAATTCCACAATCATCAAAGATTTTTCTTAACATTTAGTGATTAAAAGACAAAAGGAGAAAAAGAAGCAAAATACTTCATTAGAGAAAAATAGAGAATTTCTTCACCCCTTAGCAAATTTCCAAGAAAAACCAAGACTAATTTATTACAAACTAAGTCTAAGACAGGAAAAAAAAAAAAGAGGCTTAGAGACCCTATTAGTGAGGAAAGCATTAGATTTTAGGAAAAAAAACTTAACCCAAATCTTGGAACCTTGAGTATTAAGGGTTTGATGATTGTGGAGTGTTGATGATTGAAAGTAATGTGCCTATTGATGATTGTTGTGTTGAGAAGTTAATGTTGGGAAATTTTTAGATATGTCACCCTAGTAGAAGTACTAAGTAAGGATAGTAGGATTTGGTGCTGTTGGGATGTAAGGGACTTAGCATTATAGTAAATTTAATGCTTAAAATTGCTTTTGGTTGTGTGGAAATGGATGTTATGAGCATTATCACTAGAAAAATGAAAATTGGCCCTTATAATAGCTAAGCGTCGCGACAGCCATTGGGCCAGCATTGTGATGCAAATCAAACCAGAGTTTCTTTTCTGTTTCTGCTTTGTGGAAGTCGTGACGCGGATAGAAGTCATGACGCTTGGTACCCAGCGTCGCGACATGCAATAAAAGTTTCTTTCTGCCTTGACCCAGCATAGGTGGGTGTCGCGACGCGCATATCTTAGCGCCATGACGAGTGTTCATTTTTGCACAAAACTTAGTTACCCATTCCCATTTTATTCAAGAGTTTAGTGGACACCTAATGGGACTCATAGCAATGTAGAGACACACATGCATGGCATTTAGAGATGATAATTTAACCGAATTAAGAAGCCTAGTTTAATTTCAAATCAAATTTTACAAATCATGTTCTAATTAAGTTTATCAAATATAGATACGCGACATGAACCGCGATCTCCCTTAGCGACGTGAATGGAAGTTACTCAAACTTCAAACCTGTGAGTGGACTTTTCTTTCCAAGTTGAGATTTATTTATTATTTTAATTTGAGTTATTTTAAATATTTTAGGGAGTTAGCCAAGTTGATTTCCTGTTGTTTCTTAAATAAGAAAATTTTGAGATTTAAAAGGATTTGTTTTGATGATTTTTGGAAGCATGGGGAAAAACCAACCTCAGTATGTAGCTTATAGAATTGACGGGCAGACAACGTTTGCACACGTAGTTCAAGACTAGCGATGATTGATATCTCTAGATCCTAGTTCAAGACTAGGTGGACGGCGATACGTAACGCCCCTAAACCCTAGTTTAAGGGTCAGGTAGTAGCATGGATCAGTACTTCTGGCTTTAGTTCAGTGGCTTGGGGGACGGCGAAACGTAATGCCCCAAGACCAATAGTTAGGCGTATGGGGGAAACGCCCCAACGCGTCAGGTTTTTCTATTGTTTCTAGAGATTTTAAAATAGAAGATTTGAGAAAAAGATTTCTCAAAGTTTGAAAGAAAAAGAATCATTTTTAAAGCATAAGATTTTAGAAAGTTATTTAAATTTAAGATGAGTTTTACTCAACCATACTGATATAATTTTCTCTGATTTTGTAGTTCCATTCACTGAGTTCCATTGGACTCACCCCCCCACTCTCCAGTTCTTTTGCAGGATCCAACTTTTGGTGAGCCACACACAAATTTTGGATACATAATCAGGGAACAAGAGTTATGATGTAGTCACTAGTTATGAGGTCCATCATACCAGCCCTACATTCACTTAGAATGTAGTTTTCTGTGATTTCATTTTGCTGTATGAAAAATATATGATGATGATGTGTATATGATGAGTATTTTCAATTATTTATTTATTTTTATGACTATGCATTTGAGCTAGTTCTAAGTTTGTGTGTGATTATTCATGAGATTGCATGGTGTAATGGTAAAAGTGAGTTTTCTTTTGCATACGTTAGTGGCTTAGGTGACAGTAGTATCTATTGCATGCCGATATCATTCTCGGAATGTGAATGTTACAAAGATCGTATCAAAGCATGGTTTAGGAAGTAAGTGACTGCAGTAAGAGAGTAACGGTGTCTTATATATGTAGTGTATCGTAGTACTACCATATATAAAAGGTTGTTTCTCTAGTAATCTTTGTAGGGGTTATTTAGGGGGTGAATCCGGTAACGCAGCGGAAGCGGTGAAGATCCGATTTTCAGATTTCAAAACTTTTTCTCGGATTAATTAAATAAACATATTTATTTAATATTCCAATAATCAAATTATGAAAATAAATTCAATAAAACAATTTTAAGTGAATTTACCGAAATACCCTTGCTTTGGTATTTTGTCCGTTTTAGTCCGAAATTGATCCAATCAATTTTGAATGGTTCTAAATCATTTCTAAGATGAACTTATGATGTTCAAAACATCAAAACACCAAAAGCCACAAAATCCCCATTTTCTTCATCCAATGCCGTGAGCACCATTTGGTGCCAAATTTGACCATTTGGTCATTTCATGCTTCAAAACTCATTCAAATGAAATCCAATCAACATGAAACTTTGTGTGCATCATATACACACCCAAATGCTCAACATATATGAAAAGCCCCAAATTTGGAATAGGTTATGAACCCTAATTTTTCAATTTCCACAAATTGGACAAATTAGACCAAATACATTAAATCAATTGTTTCAATCATCATTCTTCCATCCAATCCAAGTCTCAACACAATGAAACAACTCAAGATCAAATCTAGGTCATTTAAGAGTGGGTCAAAAACTCTAGATTAGCAACATGGTTTCTAAAACCTTGAAAGAAAGTTTATCACTACAATAGTCATTCACTTCCTTCATCATACATGCTTTACACCTTCACCAAAACTTCCATCAACAAAAACCACAAAGAACAAAGAAAGAAATAACCTAAGGATATCATATATTGAAGCCTAGATCCTAAGGAACAATTTCCTTACTAATAGTAAGTTGGAAAAAACTTACTAAAATCAAGCTTTCCTTTGATCTTTCTTTCTTTCTCAAGCTTCCTTTAAGTTTCTTCAATGGAGATTTTCTTTTGTGAAATGTGTATTAGGTTAACTTAATGAAATGAAAATGAAAACAATTTATATTAAGGCAAAAATATACCTTGGCCGAAATTGCATATACCAAATGCAACAAATATAAATTTCAATTTCATTTCACTTTATCACTTTATCAACTTGCATAAATATCTTAATACAACTTTATTAGATATTTATTTAAGTCAACAATTGCAACTAATATCATTTACTTTAAATATCCTAATGTAAGATATTTATATTTTAATTAATTTAATCATTTAACAATTAAATAATTAATTAATTAATCAAATACAAATATATTAAATATATGTATAATATTTACATTAAATATTAAAAACATATATTCATTTAGGATATAAGTCAAATAACTCATTTTGACTATTAATTAATGTGTATTTAAATTAATCAAGTATTAAATGTAAATACACAATAATTAAGCAAATGACTATCTAGTCCTTTTAGCACGTATCTTGTGTTTAACCTTTAAACGACTTTATAAATAATCAATATTATTTATTAATGTTGCTCTAGTGCTCTACGAGTATGTTTCATTATTGAGACTCTCTAGATTCAGGTATATCTGTCACGAAATCAAATTTCGTGTCCATAATCTATCCACCCGTAGATTATGACGATCACGGATAATCTCGCTGAACCATACAGGTTGAGGTCATGGCAAATGTATAATTCCTCCGTCACAGGTATCCGGATAAGTCCCAGAGATATAGATGTAAACGCCAAATCTCTATCGGGATTATCCAGTCGACTATTCTATTAGCAATCTCAAAAGAATGTCTAGAACTAGCTTCTAAACTTTACCACGGGCCATGGTTTTATCTGATTGCTAATCATATGGACTACCTATGCTCTGATACACAGAACTGACGGATCCCATCTTGATACACATAGGACACCCTGAGGATCTGTCTACACCCAACGAACAGGCGGAGGTCTGATCTAAATAGATCGGTGACGTGACTGCCGTCTAAGTGTAGAAGATGTCTCATGTGCCCACAATGGCATCTCAAGTCTAAGAATCACAAGTGTTACTCAACCCAAGAAGATTCTTATTGACGCTGGTGTACCATCCATTAAGAATCTTCGGTGAGTCGTTCAGTGTTTATCCGCTATAAACACCTACACGTCTATAGTAGTCTCCAAGACTTATGGTTCATTGAGAAACCATTGGAATCATATATTCCAGTATACGACATGTACCGGTCTCAACGGGTTTACTATACTGACCAAGTAGTGTAAACCTTGACCAGGAACAGTCTGAGAATGACAACGTCATGATACTACTCAATGTCCGTTGCGACGCTTTTGCAACTGCATCATGACTAATCATTCTAGGGTCATTACGTCTTTACCATATAGAAAGATAGATTATATTATAGAAACTGCATATATTATTCATAATAATAATGTTTTACAGAAGTATTTAACAGAAATACAACCGGAAATTGGCGCTCTGAGCACCAACCCCAACAATCTTGTCTCAAGGTTTGTCTCATTCTGAATAATAATAATATATTTAAATTCAATTAACCATTTTTCCTTCTTAATTTCTTAAATATCATGCCACCCAATGGTAGAAACGGAGTCAGAGGTAGGCCCATGCATGGTAAGGCACTCGAGGGTGGAGATCCGGATCAAAGATCAGTAGCACTTCCCCCTGATCCCAATAGGGGACAGAGAGTGGTGTCTATACATGAGGGTGGTGTAGGAGAAGATATGGCAGTACTAGTGGATCGGCCTAATGATCCAGTAGCTGCATGATTACAACAGGTTCAGTAGTCAGTAGCAGCTCGTGCCTAGTTGATTACCCATCAGCGGCAGCCTCTAGGTCTAGAGCTGCAGAACCCACAGTTCTTGTTCCACCTCAACCTGTAGGACTTTCAATGGCTCACCAGACAATATTTCCTACAAATAGACCAGATCTTACCATTTTCCGAGCAGGTTCTTCCACTGTACCGCTCAAGCCACCTCTAGTGACAGTTCAAGTCATGCAGCGACAAGAGCTGCTAGTGTCCTTGCATGACTTCTGGAAGCTTCATCGTCCCACATTCTTGGGAGTAGAGTCCTCCCCTGAGCCATGTGGCTTCATGGAGGAATCAGATCGCATATATATAGCTTTAGGGTGTTCACCGGAGAGGGTGGTTGAGTTAGTTAGTTTTCAGTTGGGGGATGTGATCGGTGAAATCACTCACGTAACGCAAGCACGCGTATCGTTTGAGTAGTATAAAATGTATCGATCCCACGAGGACTTAATACCTAGGCTATCAATTTGTGAAGCTAAATGTTTACAAGTATCTAATAGATTTGTTGTTTGATTGGATGGTGATTTTAAACTAAAGACAAATAAATAAAACAATGCATATGTAAATTAAAGGAAAATTCAATATTATAAAACTATTTAGGGTTGTGAATCCTTCCAATATCTTTTAAAGATGAAGTAGTTATCTCACGTTTGTGCAATATATTGGTTTATTAACCTGGATCACGAAAATATGTAAAAGCCTCTGTCAATGGTCAGATGCAAACACCCAAATAACCCAATTAATCATATGTCTATGTTAACCAAGTTACCTGAATTCATTAAGATTAAGTTCCAATTGTGGCTACCCCTGCCCGACAGCTATATGTCTATCCTGTAAGGAAATCTACCTAAGGGTCACTTACCCCGAGGTGAGATCGTGAGTTATTAAGTCTAAGGCTGGAACCTAAAATTCATTCGTGAAGTTTATTTTAAATTTACCAGATCAATCTTACTAATGGCCAGTTAACAAGAAGCATTAAGTTTAAGACTCAATAAATAAACTTTTATATTACTCAAGACATAAAAAAACCTATTATAAACCGGTGATATTTGAATTCATCACAACCCTAGATAAAGGATTTAGTTACCACACATATATACGACTATTAAAAAAATAAATAAAGAAAATGCATAAAGTAAAACTTGAAATTAAAAAGGTAAATAAAGCAATAAAGAAAATGTTGGGGGTTAGAGGATCCACTTTTATTACTTCTAATTTTGATATCTCTCTTATTATAATATATAAACTTTGCATGACATTACCAACTGACCATAAAGACGGTATCCTGATTAAGTCAGATTTATGATTAATTCCAACTGACCACAAAGGCAATATATAATTTAGTCAGGTTAAAATCAATTTAATTAAGTCCAACCGACCATAAGGCGGAATCCCATTAAGTAATGTTTTAAAATAGTTTATATATTATAATTAAGGGAGATTAATATAAATATTAGTAATAAAAGCTTTACCTTTCACCCCAGCATAGGGGAGTTACTTCTTCATACTGAAAAGTAAAATAAAGAAAGAACAAATGTGTAAAATAAAAATTAAATACAAAAAGCTGTAAATAAACAAACAAGATACAATCTTCTTAGTATTCTTAAGGAAATCCCTAGAAGAAGGTATGAATTTTCCTTATGATTTCGGCCTCAATTTATAGGCCAAATTTTTTGTCCACCCGTCACGACGCAAAACCCTTGCTCATCGCGACACGCCATTAATTCAACAGGATGATGACATGTGGCTATCGGCAAAATTATTGGCTCGGAGTCGTGACGCATAATGCCTTGCGCATCGCGACACTGACGTAAGGAATGAAATGTAGTGTCGGAAGCATGGGATGATGACACGTGTCTGGCACAAGCTAGCAAGATTTTTGTGATGTTGGCATGTGTCCGGCGTATTTTAGCGGTCGCGACGTAGATGTGTTGCGTGTTGTGATGCTTAAATAACAGTTTTTCCCTTTTGCTCCATTTTTCGCTATTTTGGGCCCGATTTGATTCCAGTGAGTCCTGAAACCTTATTTATCTACAAAATACAAAAACACATCAAAATATTCACAAAACTCAGAAAACTATACAAAATATTAAGTAAAATGGACGGTAAATAATGATATATTTACCGCTTATCACACCCTCAAACCTAACATTTTGCTAGTCCTCGAGCAAAACAACAAAATAAAATACAATAAATAACTTTAAAATAAAATTAAACTACGCCACTTTCGTAGGGATGACAGTCGCATTTAGCGTATGCAACAAGCCTTTAAACTCCTAGGTGTCCCTAGTGGACAAGTTGTAGTCTCGTGAGGGATTACTACAACGATACCCACAATCATCAAATGCACACAAAAGTAAAAAAAGATCAAACAAATTAGTGACTAAACAAGTGAAACTCTTCTCCATGTTAATAGTTGTTTTCTTTCTTTCTAAATTACCAAATAAGTAAATTCTCTGATATTTTTACCATTCTCCATACACAAAACCAACAAGATATTAATAAGCTCATTGTGCCCACAATATTCATAAGTGCAGTTGAAAAGAGAGTAATATTTTTGTTCTAAAGTTATATCATAATTCACACCTTTTTAGCAATAGAACTTTTTTTTTAAAACATCTTCAATCCATGTAGCGAGCTTTGGGCCAGTGACTCCCAAGCCAGTTGGCTTTAGGGCACTAGGTGTTAAGACACCCTTACAGACTTAATTAATCTGATTCAGATATTATTTTTTTTAACAACATCTTTAATCCATATAGTGAGCTTTAGGCCAGTGACTCCTAAGCCAGTTAGCTTTAGGGCACTAGGTGTTAAGAAACCCCTACAGACTTAATTACTCGGATCTCAGATGTTTTTTTTTTTTTTTTTTTATTCCATTGCTTTTTAGATGCTTCCTCCAATTAAACTAGAGTACTGAATATTACAAACTTTTCACTTACAACTCATGGCTATATGTTTCCATGCATGTTGATAATACATGTCAACTGAGTATATGAAGATCCAATTTTAATCAGTATTATGGAGAATTCAGAAATTAGATAATTCAAAAGGAAATAAACAAAAATTAACTTGTTACGAAATAGTTTGAGATACGTCTCAGGAGTGGAAATTCCTTACTCAGCTATCTCACACCAATTTCACCTGATTAGTCAAGTTAAAACACAAAAACAAAATATTTTTTTTTGTTTTTTAAAACTTTTTAATTTTTTGCATTTTGTTTTAAAATTTTTTGACTAAAAATCAAATAAAAACAACACAACGAAAAATAAAAATAAGATACTAGTCAACTATTCCCCTCCCCCAAACCTAATTGAGACATTGTCCCGAATGTCTAAAAAGTAGAAGAAAAGTTGAGAAAACATTACCTGGTTAGCTGAAATTCTACATCTTTAAAAAAAATTTATAGGTTAAGATCCAGATTTATCCGAATCTTCTTACCACGATCATTATTGGACCAGTTTATCTTAGAAAGGATAGGATCAATTTGTGGTTCAAAGGTTAACATTTGGTCAATTAAATGATGGGCAGTTCTGGCAGTGAAGATGATATCTTTTACAGGTTTTGAAACGAACTCATTTCTTCGGGCATCATCCAGAAACACACAAAGAAAGTCATAAAATCCATCAACGTTAAATGGTCCAATCGGTTTCTGGTGTATGTTCAAGTTTGCCCAAGATAATGCTATAAAAATTTCCTCCATTGTGCCGAAGCCACCTAGCAAAGCAATAAAGCCATCAGTATGGTTAATCATTTCCACAAGTCGTTCAGTCATACCTGGCACAATAGATTCATCTCCATTTGATGGTACTATAAGATTCACCTTTGCAAAAGGTTTTGGGATGATTCCCAGAACTTGACTACCTCCCTCTTATACGGCCCTTGAAACTTACCCCATTAGTCTAAGATTACCACAGCCATATACTAAGTGCATATTCCTTTCAGCTATGACTCTACCCAATTCATATGCTACCTCAACAAATTCTGGCTTAGAACCAACACTAGTACCGCAAAACACACAGATGTTTACAACTCGTCTTCTTGAAGTTTCTTCCATTTTATTTATTTATTTATTTTTATGTATTTCTTTCTCAAATATGGATGTCTTCAAGAGTGCAATGACGAGCTGAATTTATAAAACCTGAAAAAGGGTGAGTAATAATAGCACTAGTACCTGCCAAATGACAATTATTAACTAAACAGTAAAATATATCGTGAAAGTCAAAAAGTCTGGATCCTGTCGGATAAAATAAAAGAAAATAACAAAAAAAATCACAATTATTAGATGAATACAAATAGATAATAATATTTACAAGATGTAACGGCTTGATTGACATATATGCGTCAATGACAATCTTCCCATCCAATTTTCTTATAAATTGGCAAACAATGTCTTTTAAAGTTAGATTCCCGAGACTGAATTGTTGTCTTCTTTTCGAAATTGTGCATATAACATGTGAATTGCGTGATACACATATCCACTCGGATGCGTCTCAAGATTCAATGATATGTCATCTAAAGACTCCTTACTCATGCAATCCCTAATGAATTTAATTTTATCTTCATGGTTATCAGACACCATTCCTAAAAGACATTGGCAAACAAGAAGGCTTGCTCGTCGCGACGCGCAAGATTACTATTTATTTGTATAGTTCCGGACACGGCACGCTGGGCTGGACTTGAAATACGTCCAGCTGGGTATGCGTAGTCCTACATTAAAAATGGCCAAATTCTTTGGTCACACTTTTCTATATTTTGCATTTATTTCGTTGCTTATCTTTTTTGATTCATTGTTATTTTATTATTCCGTATTTATTTTGTGTTATTTATCTTTCTTTTTTATTTCGCATATTTGTCTTTTCGATTATTTATTGTTATTTTACCATATGCATTATTATATTTCACATCTGTTTTTATTTACATTATGTTAATGAATGTGTGTGTTATCTCTTGCGATATATCGGATGGAAAGCCAAACGTAAATTCCGTATCCGAATCCGAATAGACGGTAGTGCGGTCTGTACTTAGGATACAACTCCACTTACCACTCGGGAAATACTCGCATAAGCCTGATTAACCCCATTTTATTTTCTATTTATTCATTGACGCTTTTCCGCCTTTGATTGTTTATTATTTTCATTTCCGCATCTCGTACTCCTTATTGTAATATGCTTCATTGTTTATATTTATGATTATTGGTGTGCAAACTTGTGTGTTATTTGAATTACCTTGCATGTGCTGCATAAGACTTGGTTATATCATTGTGTAAACCCATTCATTACGACTGGAATAAGTAAGGGACCATTCCGAACCCAACGGTTTGAGGTCTTCCCTTGCGAGGGGTGAGTGCGGCCTTAAATCATTTCTCAGTTCACACTGGTTGGTGACTCCTTTATTCTCCAGTTTAGTCCTCTGCGGGCTACTCCGTACTCCCAACGGGCCGCGAGCCCAGACAGCGTCACCCATCTCTGTGCCTCCCCCAAAGTCTGGCGACTCCACTGGGGAGTTAGAATCAACCCCAAAATAATGCCTTATAATGTCTGTGGCTTTGGCTTTGGTTAACATAGTCTCATATATTTCGCATACCCTTTTTACCTCGATGGGGTCATGTATCGTGAAGTCACTTTCGCTCGAGGTGGTTGATCATTATATGGCATTATCACTCGTTGGCACGTACCTTGGTGTATAAAAAAAAGGTGCGCTTGTTTGGTCGTTTGAACCCTTGAGTGGGGAGACTTAGTTGTGAGCAACCCTTCGCCGGTGGGAGCCGTTATCTATACCTGTGTAAGCCCATATCTGAACCATAATTATATGTTCTATAGAAGCTACCCCTTTATGCTTGTGTTTGTGACCATTATCATTTGGATCCATTTGGACTTCTCGTCATAAGATACGAACTTGTTGGGCCATTTAAACTGGGACGAGTTTATATCTTATAATGATTCGGCCGAAAGTTATCAAAATGATGATGGGCCACCTTGTGTTTGGGTTCCATATCATTTGAAGTTATTTAGCCACCTTATCGCAAAAGTGTAAACCTGTTGGGCCTTTTCAACTTGGACAAGTTTGCACTTCGCGATAATATGATTGAATGCTTTAAAATGATAACGGGTCAACTTGTATGAAAACCTTGATGGGCTTAGAAAGTCCAAGCATGATCCAAATATGCTAGAAGCATGAGTCTGATATCCACACTGGCTTTCATTCAGGAAGGATACTCCTTGTTATGGCATATTTGTATACTTTTGGATATCTCCAAGTCCATCCACATAACCGTGATTACTGAGGGCCCAATTCGTCATTTCTAGACAATGGCACGATCCCCATAATAGGCTTAGTCAATATTGTAAATGGGTGGTCCTTGTCTTTTACCGATGGAAAGAGACTGAGGTAGCCAAGGTTCACATTTGTAGCATAGGAGAGAACGATTTTGTGTACCCCACATCGGTGCATAAAATAAGCCATATCTAGAACAAAAATAGACTTACCACGAGTGTGGGAGAAATAAGGTTGGAAGGATATATAATCTGTTTTGATAACCACATGCATCTCATGCATCGCATGCATACATGCATCATGCTAACCTCTGTGTCTTAAAAGGCATCATAGATATCCGTTAGGTTAGAGAAAGAAATATTTTTCAAGAAGAGTTTAACAAACATGGATATCTATAAAGAGGAAGCCGAGAAACAAAAAATTTTACGGCCAGAATAGAAAGACCATAGGGGGGCCTTCAGCAAAAAAAAAAAAAAAACAAAAAAAAGAACAAAAAAAATTGTTTGTTTTTAGTCATTAATAGTTAGGCATAAGTCCGATGATAAAATTGATTGCTTCGGGGTGAAACCTTAGAAACGATAAGTTCTTGATACACTTTTATCATGATTATTTGAGTAATTGATCTAGGTTAGACTCGTGAGCACTTAATCATAGGTTTATAGCAGTGAAAACCTGAGTAGTCGGCAAGGTGACTAGATGAAGAAATTACAAGTCGATGAATGATCGTTTGCTTAGATGTCTATCCTGATTTGCTTGTGTTATGATGTGTAGTACGGTTAAAAATAAAAGAAAAGTCTCTAAAGCAAAAAAAAAAAAATTAAACCACCTACAACCGATAAGCGTGAAGCTACCCATGGGCGAGTATTAGGACCACCATGAGGAGAAATGCTACCTTAAAGGGTAGTGTGTTAAAAAAAAGGAAAAATGACAAAAAAAAAGAAAAAAAAATCATACCATATCATAGAAAGCAATTGTAGAGCATAATTGAGATATCTATGTTGGTTTGACCCATCGATCCTAATTTTTAAACGAAATCATTAAGTTGGCTTACCTGAGAATCAAGCTGTAAATGAACATTTGCACACACACACTTTGAGTCTGGCTTAGATCATTTATTCAAAAACTCAGATTTGAGTTGCATTGAGTGCTTTGAAGGTTCTCTGGTCTAATTACTATGCATTCTTTGAGGACTATAATATGTATAACTATTTCATAACCTGTAATATATTATGTTGATATAGAATGCCACATCACATAGTCCACCTTGACCTAGTTTAAGCAGCGGAGAGCAGAAAGCTAAACCAGCTATGGGGCGACCAGTCTACCACCTCGCGAATAAGGGAAATAACGGGATCTTGAGCCATGGGACCAAAGAAAACTTAGCAATCACCAGAGTAGAATTGACAGAATGAAATTGTAAGCAGGCCTAGGGGGCGACCGAAGACATTTGTAAGCAAAGGGCACCAAAGAGTACAAGGAAGGCCTAACCCATCAGAATAGGAAATACATCCACTCATACATGCATACACGTCACATACATGCAATTTTTGTTTTGTGTTCGCAGGTTTTTGAAGAAAAAAAAGAAGGAAAAAGCGGCAAAGACGAGCAACTCAATTCGGGAACAAAACAATCAACTCAATTCGGGAACAAGACCCTCAAAACAATTCGAGAACAAAATGTTCAACTCAATTCGGGAACAAAACCCTCATCTCAATTCGGGAAAAAGACCATCAAATCAATTCGGGAACAAGTCACTCATCTCAATTCGGGAACAAAACCCTCATCTCAATTCGGGAACAAGACCCTCAACTCAATTCGGGAACAAGACCCTCATCTCAATTCGGGAACAAGACCCTCATCTCAATTCGGGAACAAGACCCTCAACGCAATTTGGGAACAATACCCTCAACTCAATTCGGGAACAAAACCCTCAACTCAATTTGGGAACAAGACCCTCAACTCAATTCGGGAACAAGACCCTCAACTCAATTCGGGAACAAAACCCTCAACTCAATTCGTGAACAAAACCCATTCAGTGGTTCGGGAACAAGACCTAGGGGTCAAAGCGCCTCACCATCAACTCAACTCAGGAACGGTTCGGGAATGAACCATCTCAGACCAACAACGAAACAACAGGTAAGTCCGGCAATAGCCAACGAACCAGGTAAGTAAAAATACATGCATAACTTTGATAGGGTTGTCACTGTCACACGCTGCACAAGCCCCATCAAAGTGGGGGCGACTATAGGCACTATATTTTTGCATAAAGCCCAATGATGAGCCTCGTATGGAGGCATTACCTGATAAGTCACGGAAGTCGTGGGAAACGAATGCCGGAAGGGAAAACTCTAAAAATTAATACCTCATTGGATTTAGAGTCACTAGTTTAGCCTCAGGTTTGCTTAGTTAATTTTGTTTAAACATTAGCCTCGACCCAAAACCCCGGCAACCTATGAAAGCCCATTTACCCATGCCATACACACCCACAACCCATCCAAAGAAACCCTAGCATGCATAAACCAAAACCCTAGCATGCAACTATAAAAAGAACACAAAACCAAACCCTAAAGGCTCTCGACTCTCTCTCTCGCCTCTCTCCGACCCAGTCTTCATACACTCGGCAGCAGCAAACATAAAAGAAAATAAACCATAGACTCACGGCCTCTCTCCTCTCTGACTCTCCTGTCATTCTTCTTCTTCTCACCTGCCATGAAACAATCATAACCGACAGCCACCCAATAACCTATTAAACAACAACAAACAAAGCCCCCACCGATTAAACAAAACCAACAAATCAAATCCCCTTCAAACGAAGACAACAACAAGCCCTAAGCCTCACAAACTGCACCACTCATTTCAGCATCAACAAAAGAACACTCTCGGCAGACATCACAAATAAAACATAGGCTCACCGTGCTCGGCAAACACACACGGCACACATACAGACCACACACCTAAGCACTCGGCTTCACAAACACAAGTAAGAAACTAAAACCCTAAATTAATTTTCTCATCTTCTCTCTTCTCTTAATCAAACACACACTCACACACGTCAAAGCATACACTCACGCTACGCACACAAAGAAGCCACTCACATACTCAGAACTCACGAAAAAAATAAAACAAACCAAGCTTACACCAACCGACACACACAAACAAAAATTGAGCCAAACCGACTCACACACGACCACAAACTCTTCACACCAAAAACAACTACTGCCCACCAACTCATTTCAAAGACACACATGAGATTCAAACACAAAGACGCACACACACAAAGACACACACGACATTCAAACAAAAAGACACACACGACATCACACACTCTTCACGGAAAAACACACGTGAATCAAAATCACAAATCAAGAACCATGCTTCCTCTTGTATTCTTTCACGTAAACACACACAAAACCAAGCCAATCAAACTGTCCTCAGCCGAGAGCAATGACCAAAAAAATAGTTCTTAAAACAGTCCAAAACTGACATAAAAATAGCCATTAAATAAAAACAAAAATAGTTCCTAAAATAGCCCCTAAACCGAGAGAAAAAAGTCCCAAAAATAGCCAATGAACCGGTAAAACTGTGACCGCAAATAACCCAAAAATATTCCCTAAAACGGTCCGAAACAGCAGCCTAAAATAGTGAAACAGTGAACAAAAAATGGCGAAACAACGAGCAAAAGAATAGCGAACTAGCAAACCAGAAAAACAGTGAACCATTAACCCTTCCGGCGACGTCCCAACGCACTCTTGAGAATCGACTTAAAATGTAAGACCTGAGGGCACCCTTTACTATTTATTTTTATAGTTCCGGACACGGGACGCCAGGCTGGACGTGAAATATGTCCAGCCGGGTATGCGGAGTCCTACATTAAAAACAGCTAAATTCTTTGGTCACACTCTTCTCTATTTCGCATTTATTTCGTTGATTATCTTTTTGATTCATTGTTATTTTATTATTCCACATTTATTTTGTGTTATTTATCTTTCTTTTTTATTTCGCATATTTTTCTTTTCGGTTATTTATTGCTATTTTACCATATGTATTATTATATTTCACGTCTGTTTTTATTTACATTATGTTAATGATTGTGTGTGTTATCTCTTGCGGTATATCAGATGGAAACCCATACGTAAATTTCGTAGCTGAATCCGAATAGACGGTAGTGCGGTCTGTACTTGGGATACAACTCCACGTACCACTCTGGAAATACTCGCATAAGCCTGATTAACCCCCCTTTATTTGCTATTTATTCATTGACGCTTTTCCGCTTTTGATTATTTATTATTTTCATTTCCGCATCTCGTACTACTTAATGTAATATGCTTCCATTGTTTATGTTTACGACTATGGGTGTGCAAACGTGTGTGTTATTTGAATTACCTTGCATGTGCTGCATAAGACTTGGTTATATCATTGTGTAAACCCGTTCATTACAACTGGCATAAGTAAGGGACCATTCTGAACCCAACGGTTTGAGGTCTTCCCTTGCGAGGAGTGAGTGCAGCCTTAAATCATTTCCCAGTTCACACTGGGTGGTGACTCCTTTATTCTCCGGTTTAGTCCACTGTGGGCTATTCTGTACTCCCAATGGGCCGCGAGCCCGGACAACGTCGCCCATCTCTGTGCCTCCCCCACAACACCCCTAAGGACTTAATAACTCAGACTTAAGATATATATATTTTTTGGTAACATCTTTGATATGTGTAGCAAGCTTTGGGCTATTGGCTCCCAAACCAGTTGGTTTTAGGGCACTAGGTGTTAAAACACCCCTACAGACTTAATAACTCGGATCTCAGATGGTTTTTTTTTTTATCCCATCATTTTTTTAGATGCTTCCTCCAATTAAACTAGAGCACTGGATATTACAAACTCGTCAATTACAACTCATGTCCGTATGTTACCATGTATGTTGATAATACATGTCAACTGAGCATATGAAGATTCATTTTGAGTTAGTTTTATGGAGAATTTACAAATTAAATAATTCAAAAGAAAATAAACAAAAATTAACTTGTTCTGAAATAAGTTGAGATACGTCTCAGGAATGGAAATCCCTTACACAACTCTCTCACACCAATTTCACCTGATTAATCAAGTTAAAAACACAAAAACACAAAATAATTTTTTTTTTTGATTTTTTTTTAAAATTTTTAAATTTTTTTTTTGAATTTTTTGAAAAATTTTGGACTAAAAATAAAAACGATATAAAAACAAGATACTAGTCAACTATTCCTCACCTCCAAATCTAAATGAGACATTGTCCCCAATGTCTTAAAAAGTAGAAGCTGAGTTCAGAAAATAGTACCTCGTTAGCTGAAATTCTACATCTATAAAGGAAATTAAAGGTTAAAATCCAGATTTATCTGACGGTTCTTACGATCATTATCAGACCAGATAATCTTGGAAATGATGGGGTCAATTTGTGGTTCAAAGGCTAAGATTTTTGGAAAATTATGACTCATAGCCTCACTATTTGTACATAACATGTATTTGTACATAACATGGTGTGTTGTACAAATTAACTATATGACAAAAGAAATTGCTATTTTATCAATTTTGATTAGATTACCGGGACATATAAATGATAAAAGTACATATGATTAGTTCCGGATTAATACTTGCGATAATCAATATGCTTTGGCTTTAGGTCGTCCAGGGCTTTAACAGGTTCTGTGTACGCCTCTTCTGGGTATATTGAGAATCGTAGTGTATTGGGTGTGATGTCAAGATGGAAGTATCACTTCATTCTTATGGAGATGATGGTCACGTAGGATAAGGAACTGGTACTCTTGTATGCTGCAGCTATCGGGATAATATGACTAGGTCATGTTTATCCGATTATAGAGACTAGTTACCAGAGATTCGATATGTGCTTCGTACGGGGCAGACACAATTCCAGCCCCAGGCCTAGCACATGACATCCAATACTGGATCGCAATACGTAATACTACGTATACTACACCTGATATAGATTACGTATTCCTTTAAGAATATTTTTGGAGAATTGGGTAGGCATGGGGTTTTGCTAGAAGCCAACCATGTCTTGTAAATCGATAAAAACGTAGTACTTGGTACGTACGTGTTTGGATAGTCCGACGACCAGATTTACTGCCAACATATCCAGAGATCTCTTGGGTCGCTTCCCGAAGATTCACTGATGACGTATGACTCGTACATAATTAATCTGGGATTAATTATAAAAGAGAAAATTAATCTAGATTAATTGCGGAGAAATTTTATCTGGGATAAAATACTATTTAAAGAGAAAGAACGATTAATTCAGAATTATTTGGTAAAATAATATATTCGATATATTGAACGAAATTAGATTTCGACGCGGAATTTAAATTGGATTTTAATTCGGGCGAATGAATTAATTTAGAATTAATTCGCTAGCGACGTGAATAGTAATTTTTGCTAGGCATAATTATTTAATAAAATTTGATTTAATTACGTCGCAACGGAAAATTCGTTAATTCGGAATTAGCAAACCCGAGCTCGGGAGTGTTTGCGGGCCCACTCAGATTTTGAATCAAGTGGGGCCCACATGTCACATCACAAGTCACATCACTTGTCATTTGACTTACCTTTATGGTGATGGAATTTGGTGGGTGGGTGATGGCTTTTTTTACACTCCAAGTTGGTGAGAATTTTGACATATACCAAAATATTGGTTTTGGTATATCATTAATTTGATTTTGGAAATCGAATGCAAGTCAACTCATTTTTTTCTCCTTCTTCCTCTCTTCTCCATTCACGCCTCTCTCTCACTATTGGCATAAGGCTTGCCCGAAACTCACCAAGGGTAATTGGAAAATTTGTTGCAAATTTTTCAAGAGCTAGCACTCAAACGAGTCATTCAAAGGTGATAGGGAAACCCATCTATGAGCTTGGAATCAACACTCAAAGCTTGGAGCTTGATGAGCACAACAAATGGACCTTGGCCGAATACATCAAGAAGAAAAGCTTGGAGCAACTTCTCAAAGGCGAAATTTTTGAACTTTCCGCCAACATCCAATCGATAAAAGTGAGTATTTTCACTACTTTACTTTGTTGTATTCGCATATTTCATTGCTTAATTTGATCTTGGTTTGACCTAGAAAACCCAACAATGGTATCAGAGCGGTTATTAAGCATGAAATTAAATTATGGTAAAATTTGGGTAAATTTGATTTGAGCATGATTTGATAAAATTGATTGATTGAGTATGCTTGAATGATGATAACTTGGAGTTATGCATGATCAATTTGATGAAAATTGAATTGGATTATTTTTTCCCCAAAAATTTGGCTTGGCCGAATTGATGATATGCTCTAAAGTCATGGTAATTTTGTTTTTTGATCATTGGATGAGTTGAAAGACATGGGATAAATTGATTTATGATTTAATTGGATTAAAATCGAAATCTGATTTATAAAACCCTAAAATGTCGTGAGAAATATAGCATGAAATGAGATGAATTTTTGATTCAATAATGTTGGACATGTGTTGATGATGATTAGCATGATTAATTATGTAAATTGATATTTTGGAAATGTTAATTTGACTAATTAATTATGGCTAATGCACTTTAGTTAATTGAATTATGAGATTTGGAATTTTAGAATTTAATTAGTTGGGCTAAATTTGGAATTGGGCTAATAAAATATTATTTGGGCTTAATGGGCTTGGTTGGGCCAAGTTTGGCTTAGGTTAATTGGTTGGATCCAATTGGGCCTAAAACCATTTCCATAAAGTCCAAATATAATAAAATGGGCCTTTAAAATTTTAATTGGGCCTAATGGGCCTAAATTGATTTTTGGCAAAATGTGATTCCTTATTGGGCTTTGGTTGCCAAAGTCCATGCCTTATAAATTAATTGAAAGCCCATTGGACTTTAATTAAATTGACATTGGATGTTAATTGGGCTTTGAGACCCGTAAAGATTATATTTAGAATCTAAGTCGCAAAGGCTCATTAATAAAGTGTAATTATTTAATTTGAAATTAAATAAAGAATTAGTATTGAATACAAATTAAATTGGATTTAATATTGTAGTTTAATATAATTTAAGAATTCATACTTTGAGTACTTATTCTTAAACGAGTTGGACTCGCGCAAATCAAATCGTTGTTTGAACATTGGATGGTCATTAATTTCAGATTAATTAATTGGATTAGATTGATTGATAACATGCTTTGTGTGAATACATGGATGTGATGTATGAATAATGTATATCAGATGGGTGAGGGCAATTTTGGAAATTGTTGTAATAAATTTAGAATTTATTAAATTGGACCTGCGTGTCCAGCCTATTACCTCTTGACTCTTTGTATTTCTCTTCTCACATATTCCCCTCAATGTAAATGAGGTTTCTTTAGAAGTGTTATGTAATTGGGTAGAAGTAAGATTTGTGCTAGCGGGAGAGAGGAAAGGAGAGATTTGTTCTAGGAACAAAATATTTTAAATATCCATCCGCATATCATTATTAATTTATTTTCGCGCCTTATTATGCTTTTAGAATGCATGCTTAAGGGTGTATAATGAGACATAATCAAAAATAATTAATTGGTTGCCAATTATGCGAAAAACCCTCAATAAATTTTAAGCATTTTCCTTTAATTGAATGATTCATTCTCAAGATCCAAGATTGGCACTGGTTTGTTGGCCAAAGTCAAGACCTTTGTCCATCGCGGATGTGTTTGAATCATGAAGGCTTTGTTCCATATCGCATGTCTTGTCCAAGTTGTGATTTGTTGGCCAAAGTCAAGATCACTTCTTGTCCATCGACATCGATTACGAAGCTTTCCAAGGTCAATGGGTCCCGCTTAACTGTAATCATTAAGCTTGTTGTGCCAAAGCCAATGCTTAGTTGATTCAGAGGAAAAAGGTTAGGGAATATATCGGATATATTGGCATATATTAGATATATGTTTCAGATTTGGATGTCCGCCTACTGGATCTAGGAATTGGATGAGATCCAATTGATCTTAGAGATCTACCTAGTTAAATATCATACATCTTGTTGGCCAAAGTCAAGGTTGTGTGTTATTTAACGGGATCCTAGCCCACTAGGAAACTAGGTTTCCCGAGTACTCAACAGAGGGTTAGAGGCTCGCCGAAAAATAGTGGGAGGCAAGTATTAAATTTTCAATTTCGTTTAGATACTTTCCAATACGCTCATTTCATTTTTCGTCATTAAATATATATATTAGTTGGACTAATATTTAATCATTGTTTTAATTAAACAGTTGGATTGTATTCAAACTACTTCAATTTATAGTTGATTATATAATTGGATTATAGTAATCAATATATTTGAATTTAACCAATCAAATTATAGTTGATTATATAGTTAGATTATAGTAATCATTATATTCAATAGTACTTGAATTCTTTGATTGGATAGTTGGACTATAGCAATCAAGATAACTGAAAGATTAGCGTTTAAAACCTAATCCTAGGTGAAAATGTCTTTAAACGAATTTAATTTTCAGATTGGGAATAAAACCTCAGGATAGTCCTAGGAACTAAGAAGTTACTCTATTTGATAGAGAAACCTCTTGGGCCTGAGCCCGGAGTTGAGCAAATAGTGGAGCATGAGTTTTGGATGACTCATGGTGATGATAACTTTAGTGCTCAATCCTTTATGCTAGATGCAATGACACTTTAATTTCGTTGTCAAAATTAAGGATTAGATCCTTGTACCATGATGATGAAATTAAAGATCTTCATAGATTTATTCTTAAATCTTAGAAGCACGAATTGCAAAAGAAGATCTTTCCCTCATGTATGTCAGATGGTACATCTGTCGAGCACTAGGTGTCGTAGATGATTGCTGACATCGATCAGCTAGGTTAGCTGGGCATTACCTACGTGGCCAAGACTACCAAAGATTTGATCTTATAGTCTCTACCCGATAGTTGGGGCAGGTTCATTATGAACCAAGAGTAAACTCTTGGAGAGTTGATGGCTATGATCAAGGAGGCAGAGCCAGAGCTTCTTAAAGGGGCAAAGGCAAAATCATCACAAGTCTTCTAGGAAGACAAATGACATATCCCAAGACATCTGCCTAAACTATGGCAAACGGGGTCACTGGATACGTGACTGCCGTATGGACAAGGCAGACTGTTGGGAAATCTCTAAGTCCCGAGGATCGATTCAAGCATAGAAACACGGTACGAATACATCGAGGAAGTTACAGAATACTTACATCGAGCGGTTGAGCGATGCGATGAAGAACAAAAATCTTTATGTCCTCCTCCAAGATGCTCGGCATTCCACTATTTTTTGCTCCTTCATTTTCGGTCCAAGCTCCAAGATTTTGGGTGGTGATTCCAAGCTCACGGGTTGGTTTCCCTATCACCTTCGCAAGACTCAAATGGTGTGCTAGCACTCTTGATTTTTGCCACAAAAATCACTCATCTTCTCCTTGTGATTTTCGGTGAAACCAGTGAAGAAAATCAGCCTATGGCCGAGTGAGAGAGATGAAGAGAAAGAGAGGAGAGATATGTTGGTTGGTGAAATGTGTATCTAATACACTTTTATGAATTTCCAAATTCATTTACCATTTTCTATTTCCAAAAAGTCAAATGGCATTAAAGCTTTACCAACCACTACATCAACTATTCACATCACTCAATCAATCAAGTGACAAGTTGTCACATCACTCAAAGTGACTAATGATTTGACGCTTGATGTGACTAGCGATTTGACGCTTGATGTGACTTGCGTGTCACACTCGAATTTGAAATGCGAATGCGCTCGGAAATACTCCCGTGCTCGGGTTCGCTAATTCCAAATTAACAAATTTTCTGTTGCGACGTAATTAAATAATTATGCCTAGAAAATCACTATTCACGTCGCTAACGAATTAATTCTAAATTAACTCGTTCGCCCGAATTAAAATCTAATTTCAATTCCGCGTCGAAATCCAATTTCGTATAATATATCGAATATATTATTTTATCGATTAATTCCAAATTAATCATTTTCTCTCTTTATTAATATTTTATCGCAGATAAAATATCTCTTTAATTAATCCCAGATTAATTTTCTCTCTCATTTAATTAATCCTAGATTGATAAAGTGTGAGTCATACGACATCGGTGAATCTTCGGGAAGCGACCCATGACAAGTTGGCAGTAAATCCGGTCGTCGGACTATCCGAACATGTAAGTACCTAGTACTACGTTTGTACCGATTTACAAGACAAGGTTGGCTTCTAATAAAGCACCATGCCTACCCAATTATCCATAAATATCCTCACAGGAATATGTGATCTGTATAAGGCGTAGTATACGTAGTATTGCGTATTTCGATCCAGTATCGGATGTCACGTGCTAGGCCTGGGGCTGGAATTGTGTCTGCCCCGTACGAAGCACATATCAGATCTCTGGTAACTAGTCTCTATAATCGGATAAACATAACGTAGTCATTTTATCCCGATGACCGCAGTACATAAGAGAACCAATTCTGTATCCTACGTGACCATCATCTCCACTATGACTGGAGTGATACTTCCATCTTGACATCACACCCAATGCTCTACGATTCTCAATATACCCAACAGAGGCGTACACAGAACCTGTTAAAGCCCTAGACGACCTAAAACAAAAGCATATTGATTGTCGCAAGTATTAGCGGTGCAAGTCTCAAGTTAAGACCAAATACACCTACCCTGATTTCGGACTTCCATAGACACATAGTCATACTACCAATGGAATTCCGATGGGTCTATCCAGAGCGAAGCTATTTTCCGTACCATCAGTAAAACACAACCTCCTACTACACTTGCATAAGTATCCTATACCCAAATATATGAGAACTATGCCATTATGCCCTCACAACGCGCACAAGTGTAATACTAGTCTTTTACGCATTATCGATGTCTGATCTCGATAATACTCTGACTAGAGATATTTAATGATTAAACCTTCATGGATTGATACTGTCTCATATCATCTTAATCCAGGAACTAATCATGATGACCTCCTATCATTTTATACATCTTGGTGATCTAATCATAAATGATAAGAGAGCGATTTCCTTTGTCACATAGTTAATTTGTACAACAACACCATGATCTGTACAAATAGTGACGCTATGGGTCATAACTGTCCAACAATCTCCCACTTGGCCTATAGCCAGTCACTCGAATGTCCTACATCCGAACTATGTACGGTTCGCTCAAATTACTGAGAAAAGACTTTCGTCAGCGGATTTGCATGATTATCATCTGATGCGATTTATTTGATCATCACATCGCAACGATGTATGATCCGAACGAATCAGATGAATATCGAAGTATATATCTGGATCGTTGATGAGACCATTAATTCTTTAGCCTGCGATGTAGCCTAGCTCAGCTGCTAACAGGACTATATCTAATCTAATTAGATTTATTATCAATCCAGAAGGCTTCTATTGCTGCCTCAGCTGCAGCAATAACCCGCATTTGTTGTTTATTCGGTAACAGTATCTTGCTTGGAAGATTTCCAGCTCACTGTTCCGTTATTCAAACTTTATAGTACAGTTTTGCAACTTACAGTCATTATATCGGTTAGGAAACTTGCAACAGTGATCCCAGTCACTTCAAGTTCTCATTCTCCATAGTATAAGAAAGCATCCTTAGTTATCTAAGAAATTTAAGGATGTTCTTAACTTCAATCCAGTGACTATCACTTGGATTGGCCTGTTTATGACTCCCTATGCTCAAAGCGTATGAGACACCAGGTCGCGTACATTTTTCAATGTACAAGTTCTCAGCGAGTGTTAACAACTTTAAATCTATCCCAGTAGATCTTTATTCCTAGAATAAAAGTTGTTTCTCCCAAGAATTCTACGGAGAATTTTCTAGAAAGCCAAGCTTTCACCGATTATATTATGGGAATATCATATCCAAGAAATGACATGTCATCATAATTTACAAGACAGTCACTGTCAGTGCGCTCCCACTAACCTCCTTATATACACAAGAATCATTTTCGTTTTGAATTAAATCATATACCATTATGATTACATCAAAACGATAGTTCCAAGAGCCCAATGTTTGCTTCAATCCATACATGGATCGAATAACCTGCAAACCTTGTTTGCTGGTTTTGGTACGACAAAACCGTCAGGATGTTAAAACATCCTCCTAAAGGTTTCCTTTTATGGAAAGCGATTTTGGCATTCAGCTGTCATATTTCATAAATGAAACATGCAGCATCAGCAAGCATTATCCAAATGGATTTACCGTGGCAACATTTAAAAGGTTTCGTCGTAATCTACACAATGTTGATAACGACACCTTTTCACTACAAGCCTAGCTTTGTACGTTGGTATGTTGCCTTCCATGTATGTCTTCCTTGAAGACTTATATAGTACCAATAGGCACAATGCCTTGCGGTACAACAACTAGTGTCTAAACATAGTTGTTATACATGGAATCCATTTCGGACTTCATGGTACTTTGCCAAAATAGGGAGTCGACACCTTGTATCACTTCCTCATACGTAGTCAGTTGGTGTTCCTCAATAAGATTAACATCTTTATGAGGTGAGATCAGAAACCCATACCTCCCAGGTTGTTTTCTGACTCTCTCCGACTTACGCGGTTCTTGTGTATTCGTAGATTATTGGTATAGTTTCATCCTTGATGAACTATTTGTGTTCCATTAGGAATCGGTGCCAGGAACAGTATTACTCCGATTTTCATCGAGTTTTACTTTCCTCCCACTTACCATTGCATATCGGTATTCCTCTTAAGAAAAAACGCATGGCGAGCAACAATTACATTGTTCTCTTGTGAGTTGTATAAGTACTATACTTTGGTTTCCCTAGGATAACCTACAACTTAGGCATTTATCCGATTTGGGTTTTAGTTTGGTATCATCCAAACATATGCCTAGCATACCCAAATCTTCAGGAATGAGAAAACCATGTCTCTTTCCTGTTCATATTTAATATGAAGTCTGTCTAACAGATATTATGGAACCTTATTCCAAATAAGTTTTGCACTATTAATGCATATCCGTTGAAGGAAATGGTAGCTCAGAGCGACTCATGATTAACCTTATCATGTCCAACAAAATTCGGTTACTCTGTTCGGACACACCATCATATTGACGTGTTCCGGGAGGAGTCCTCATTGAAAGAATACTATACTCTCTCAAGTATTTTAGAAACTTATTGCTTAAGTATTTTCATCATGGTCTAACCGTGACGGTATAATACTTTAGCCGATCTGTTTGTCTATTTCGTGTCGAAACTCTAAAATTTTCCGATTTGTGTTTCAAAGGAAACACATAACCAAAATGCGATGCCACATCCCTAAAGGTCACGAAATATTCATCTCCACCTCTAGCCTAGCTAGATATGGGACCACTTACTTCAGTATGAATAAGGGCTAACAGATCGATGGCATTTACACTTTTACCAAGTAAATAGTGTTTTAGGCACTTTGCCCAATAAACTAGATTCGTAGACATTATTTGAATGGAATCAAATTTGTCCTAGTACCCACTCTTCGAAAGTGTGGATATACGAGTCTTGTTCAATTGTGTCCCAGACAACAATGCCACTTACAAGTCTCTTGTGATCAAATCAGTTTGAGCTATTTGTTTGTCATATTATATGTTTGAGATTCTTTTATATTCAAAATATAAATTCTGTTATTCACATCTAATGTGTTTATCTCAATATCATCTTTATATAATAAAACACTTTAGTGTTCTAGAATATAAAGGTATACCCGCAACGGGTTAAACCCTGATATAGAGATAATGTATCTAGTCAAACTAGTTACATTTTAACAGTTTCCTAATTTAAGTACACACCTGAAGGGTAGTTCCTAAACTTAGGTTTCTACGGTTAAAACAGCGACTTTCGTCCCGTTTTCAATTCGCAGATTTCTCAACTGAAGTCAGTATCCTGCTCATAGCAGATTCTGCACATCAATGCATATTTATGTACCACACTAAGTATCTAAAATCCAATTTTAATACTAGTAGTGAACATATTTTATGACAAACATATTTGAAGCTGGAGCCTTGCCCCTCTTCAATTCCTTCATGTCTGCTTTGTTCAAACGGCAGTCACGCTTCCGCGATCCCGTTTGCCACAATTTAGCCAGATATTTTGGGATATGTCCTTTGTCTTCCCAGAAGATTATAATGATTTTTCATTTTGCCCTTTTCCACACCCAGAAGCCTTTGGCCAAGCCTTGGCCTTCCGGAATGTCGAAGTAAGGTGCGCCTTGCGCTTCTCGCCTTATTGCAAACTTTGTCTTTGACTCCTTGAGTATAACCATTAACTCTCCATGAGTTTACTATTGTAATTTAGTACTTCAAAGATCTAAAAATAGATCTATGAAGATCCTTAAATTTCATTATCATACTTTAAGGATCTAATCCTTAGTTCTGATTAAGAAATTAAGGAGTCTATACGGCAAGCTTAATGGATTAAGCACTAAAGTTATCATCACATGAATCTTCCAAAGATTATGTTCTACTATTTGCTTAACTCCGGGCTTAGGCCTAATATGTTATTTTATCAAATAAAGTAACTTATTAGTTTCCAGGACCATCCTGAAATTTTATTCCCAATTTGAAAATTAAAGTCATTTAAATACATTTTCACATAGGATTATGTTTTAAACACTAATCTTTCAATTTATCTTGATTCTAATAGTCCAACTATTTAATCAACGATTTAGGTATTATACATTATAATGATTACTATAGTCCAACTATATAATCAACTATAATTTAATAGATTAAATTCAATTATATTGATTACTATAATCCAATTATAAAATCAACTATAAATGATCAATTAAATTAAATTATATTGATTACTATAATCCAATTATATAATCAACTATAAATGAATAATTTGAATATAGTCTAATTGTTTTATTAAAACAATGATTAAATATTAGTCCAACTAACATTTAATTTATTTAACGATGAATGATTTGATATGAGCGCATATGGCAAGTTATTAAACGAATATTGTAAATTTAATACTTGCCTCCCACTATTTTTCGGCGAGCCTCTAACCCTCTGTCGAATACTCGGGAAACCTTATTTCCTAGTGAGCTAGGATCCCGTTAAATAACACACAATCTTGACTTTGGCCAACAAATTGTATGATAATTAACTAGGTAGATCTCTAAGATCAATTGGCTCCAATCCAATTCCTAGATCCAGTAGGGGGACATCCAAGTCCGAAACATATATCTTATATATGCCAATATATCCAATATATTGCCTAACCTTTTTCCTCTGAATCAACAAAGCCTTGGCTTTGGCACAACAAACTTAGTGATCCCAGTTAAGCGTGACCCATTGACCTTGGAAAGCTTCGTAATCAATGTCGATGGACAAGAAGTGGTCTTGACTTTGGCCAACAAACCACAACTTGGACAAGACACCGATATGGAACAAAGCTCTCATGATTCAAACACATCCTCGACGGACAAAGGTCTTGACTTTGGCCAACAAACCAATGCCAGTCTTGGATCTTGAGTAAGAATCACTCAATGGAAGGAAAAACGCTTAATATTATGTTGAGGGTTTTTCGCGTGCAATTGGCAACCAATTTATTATCTTTGTTAAGGTCTCATCATCATACACCCTTAAACATGCATTCTAAACACAAAATAAGGCGCATATAAAAAAAATAATAATGATATGCGGATGGATACTTAACACATTGTTCCTAGAACAAATCTCTCCATTTCCTCTCTCCCGCTAGCACAAGTATTACTTCTACCCGTTACATAACACTTCTAAAGAAACCTCATTTACATTGAGGGGAATATGTGAGAAGAGAAATACAAAGAGTAAGGAGGTAATAGGCTGGACACGCAGGTCCAATTAATAAATTCTAAATTTATTACAATAATTTCCAAAATTGCCCCACCCATCTAATATCCATCTGATATACATTATTCATGTATCGCAACCATGTATTCACACAAGCATGTTATCAATCAATCTAATCCAATTAATTAATCTGATAATTAATGACCATCCAATGTTCAAATAACGATTTGATTTTGCGCGAGTCAAACTCGTTTTGCGAATAAGTATTCAAAGTACGAATTCTTGAATTATATTAAACTACAAAATTAAATCCAATTCAATTTGCATTTAATACTAATTCGCTATTTAATTCCAAATTAAATAATACACTTTCTTAACGAACCTTAGTGACTTAGATTCTAAATCTAACCGTTACGGGTCTCAAAGCCCGATTAACGTCCAACGTTAATTTAATTAAGGTCCAATGTGCTTTTAATTAATTTCTTAAGGCTTGAACTTTTGGTCAACTTGGGTCAAACCCAAAGACTAAAGCCCATTTAAAGGAATCACCCTTATATGCCTAGAAACCAATTTAGGCCTATTAGGCCCAATTAAAGTTAAAGGTCCATTAGTCATAATTGGACTTTTTGGATGTGGTTTTGGGCCCAATTGGATCCAACCAATTTACCTAAACCAATCTTGGTACAACCAAGCCCAATTAGCCCAATAACAACTTTTCAAGCCCAATTTCCAAAATTAGCCCAATTAATTAAATCACAAAAAAATTCTAAATTTCATATTTAATTAACCAAAGTGTATAGCATAATTAATTACCCAAATCAATATTTCCAAAACACTAATTAGCCTAATTAATTATGCTTATCTATATTAAAACATGTCCAACACATTTTAACAAAAAATCAAACCCATATACCATGCTTTATGTCTCGGCAATTAGGGTAATTTGATGTCCAATTTGAATTTAATCCAATTAAATCCAATTCAACATTAAATCAACATTCCCAATTGATTTCAAGTCATCCAATGAATCAAAAATCAAAAATTTCAAGACATTAAGGCATCATGAGTATTCGGCCAAGCCAAGGAAAATTGTTCCAAATCAATTTTCATGAAATTGATCCAATCAAACTTCAATACAACATCATTTAAGCATAATTAATCAAACAATTTCATCAAATCATGCTCAAAATCAATTTACCCAATTTTAACCCTAAATCAAGTTTCATGCTTTTACTTGCTCTGATACCATTGTTGGGAAATCTCTAAGTCCCGAGGATTGATTCAAGCATAGAAACACAAGTGCGAATACATCGAGGAAGTTGCAGAATACTTACATCGAGCGGTTGAGCGATGCGACGAAGAACAAAAATCTTTAAATCCTCCTCCAAGGTGCTCAGCAGTCCACTGTTTTTGGCTCCTCCATTTTCGGTCCAAGCTCCAAGCTTTTGGGTGGTGATTCCAAGCTCACGGGTTGGGTTCTCTATCACCTTCGCAAGACTCAAATGGTGTCCTAGCACTCTTGATTTTTGCCACAAAAATCACTCATTTTCTCCTTGTGATTTTCGGTGAAACCAGTGAAGAAAATCAGCCCATGGCCGAGTGAGGGAGATGAAGAGAAAGAGAGGAGAGATGTGTTGGTTGGTGAAATGTGTATCCAATACACTTTTATGAATTTCCAAATTCATTTACCATTTTCTTTTTCCAAAAAGTCAAATGGCATTAAAGCTTTGCCAACCACTACATCAACTATTCACATCACTCAATCAATCAAGTGACAAGTTGTCACTTCACTCAAAGTGACTAATGATTTGACGCCTGATGTGACTAGTGATTTGACGCTTGATTTGACTTGTGTGCCGCACTTAAATTCGAAATGCGAATGCGCTCGCAAACACTCCCGGGCTCGGGTTCACTAATTCCAAATTAACGAATTTTCCGTTGCGACGTAATTAAATAATTATGCCTAGTAAAATCACTATTCACGTCGCTAACGAATTAATTCTAAATTAACTCGTTCGCCCGAATTAAAATCTAATTTCAATTCCGTGTCGAAATCCAATTTCGTATAATATATCGAATATATTATTTTATCGATTAATTCCAAATTAATCGTTTTCTCTCTTTATTAATATTTTATCCCATATAAAATATCTCCGTAATTAATCCCAGATTAATTTTCTCTCTCATTTAATTAATCCCAGATTAATAAAGTGCGAGTCATACGTCATCGGTGAATCTTCGGGAAGCGACCCATGAGATCCCCGGATATGTTGGCAGTAAATCCGATCGTCGGACTATCCGAACACGTAAGTACCTAGTACTACGTTTGTACCGATTTACAAGACAAGGTTGGCTTCTAGCAAAGTACCATGCCTACCCAATTCTCCAGAAATATCCTTACAAGAATATGTGATCTGTATCAAGCGTAGTATACGTAGTATTGTGTATTTCGATCCAGCATCGGATGTCACATGCTAGGCTTGAGGCTGGAATTGTGTCTGCCCCGTACGAAGTACATATCAGATCTCTGCTAACTAGTCTCTATAATCGGATAAACATGACCTAGTCATTTTATCCCGATGACAGCAATACATAAGAGAACCAGTTCCGTATCCTACGTGACCATCATCTCCACTATGACTGGAGTGATACTTCCGTCTTGACATCACACCTAATACACTATGATTCTCAATATACCCAGCAGAGGCGTACACAGAACCTGTTAAAGCCCTGGACGACCTAAAACCAAAGCATATTGATTGTCGCAAGTATTAGCGGTGCAAGTCTCAGGTTAAGACCAAATACACCTACCCTGATTTCGGACTTCCATAGACACATAGTCATACTACCAATGGAATTCCGAGGGGTCTATCCGGAGCGAAGCTGTTTTCCGTATCATCGGTAAAACACAACCTCCTACTACACTTGCATGAGTATATATACCCAAATATATGAGAACTATGTTGTTATGCCCTCACATCGCGCACAAGTGTAATACTAGTTTTTTACACATTATCGATGTCTGATCTCGATAATACTCTGACTATGGATATTTAATGATTAAACCTTCGTGGATTGATACTGTCTCATATCATCTTAATCCAGGAACTAATCATAAGGACCTCCTATCATTTATACATCTTGGTGATCTAATCACAAATGATAGGAGAGAAATTTCCTTTGTCACATAGTTAATTTGTACAGCAACACCATGATCTGTACAAATAGTGACGTTATGGGTCATAACTGTCCAACACAGACATGAAGGAAGTTAAGGCGGGGCAAGGCTCCGGCT
This sequence comes from Zanthoxylum bungeanum, assembly GCA_019454045.1. Taxonomy (NCBI): domain Eukaryota; kingdom Viridiplantae; phylum Streptophyta; class Magnoliopsida; order Sapindales; family Rutaceae; genus Zanthoxylum; species Zanthoxylum bungeanum. The sequence goes on along the minus strand of SKCR01005113.1, from coordinate 140,180 downwards.
TCACGTATGTTTGTCATAAACATGTCCGCTACTGGTTTCAAAATTAGATTTTTGATACTAGATATGGTACATAAATATGTACTGATGTGCAGGATCTGTTGATTAGCAGGAGACTGGCTTCAGATGAGATTGATCTACGAGTCGGAAACATGATGAGAGCTGTTGTTTTAACCGTAGAGACCTAAGTTTAGGAACTACCCTTCAGGTATGTACTTAAATTAGGAAACTGTTATAATGTAACTAGTTTGACTAGAAACATTGTCTCTATATTAGAGTATAACTCGTTGCGGGTATACCTTTATAATTTAGAACACTAAAGTTTTTTATTTTATAAAGATGATATTGCGATAAACACATTAGATGTGAATAACAGTATTTATATTTTGAATATAAATGAATCTCAAACGTATAACATGACAAAAAATAGCTCAAACTGAATTAATCAGATGAGACTTATTTGTGGCATTATTGTCTGTGACACATTAAACAAGACTCGTATATCCACACTTTCGAATAGTGGGTACTAGGACAGATTTGATTCTAATCAAATGATGTCTACGAATATAGTTTATTAGGGAAAGTGCCTAAAACACCTTTTACATGGTAAAATTGCAAGTGCACCGATCTGTTAGCCCTCGTTCATAGTGACGTAAGTGGGCCCATATCTAGCTAGGCTAGAGGTGGATATGAACACTTCGTAACCTTTAAAGATGTGGCATCGCGTTATGGTTATCTATTTCTTTTGAAACACAAATCGGAAACTTTTGATAAATTCAAAGAGTTTCGACACGAAGTAGACAAACAGATCGGCAAGAGTATTAAAACTATCACGGTTAGACCGTGATGGAAATACTTAAGCAATAAGCTTCTCAATTATTTGAAAGAGTATAGTATTCTTTCACAGTGGACTCCTCCCGGAACACCTCAATTTGACGGTGTGTTCGAACAGAGAAACCGAACTTTGTTGGACATAGTTAGGTTAATTATGAGTCGCTCTGAGCTACCATTTTCCTTCTAAGGATACACATTAATCAGTGCAAAACTTATTTTGAATAAGGTTCCATGAAAATCTGTTAGAAAGACTTCATATTAGATATGAACAGGAAAGAAACCAGGTTTTCTCATTCGTGAAGATTTGGGATTGCTAGGCATATGTTTGGATGATACCAAACTAGAACCCAAATCGGATAAATGCCTAATTTGTAATTGGTTATCCTAGGGAAACCAAAGTATAGTACTTATACAACTCGCAAGAGAACAATGTAATTGTTGCTCTCCATGCGGTTTTCCTAAGAGGAATACCTATATGCAGTGGTAAGTATGAGGAAAGTAAAACTTGATGAAAATCAGAGTAATAATGTTCCAGGCACCGATTCCTTAACAGAACACAAACAGTTCATCAGGGATGAAACTGTACCATAATCTTCAAATACACAAGAACCGCGTAAGTCGGAGAGAGTCAAAAAACAACCCGGGAGGTATGGGTTTCTGATCTCACCTCATGTAGATGTCAATCTTATTGAGAAAGACAAACCGACTACGTATGAGGAAGTGATACAAGGTATCGACTCCCTATTATGGAAAAGTGCCATGATGTACGAAATGGATTCCATGTATACCAACCAAGTTTGGACACTAGTTGATGTACCGGAAGGCATTGTGCCTATTGGTACTAATTGAGTCTTCATGGAAGACAAACATGGATGACAACATACAAATGTACAAAGCTAGGCTTGTATGAAAAAGGTATCGTTATCAACATTGTGTCGATTACGACGAAACCTTTTAACCGTTGCCATGATTAAATCCATTTGGATAATGCTTGCTAATGCTGCATGTTTCATTTATGAAACATGGCAGCTGAACGTCAAAACCGTTTTTTTAAAAGAAAACCTTTTGGAGGATGTTTACAACATCCTGACGATTTTTGTCGTACCAAAATAAGCAAACAAGGTTTGCAAGTTAATTCGATCCATTTATGGATTGAAGCAAGCATTGCGTTCTTGGAACTAGCGTTTTGATGTAATTATAATAATATATGATTTAATTCAAAACGAAAATGATTCTTGTGTATATAAGGAGGTTAGTGGGAGCGCACTGACAGTGATTGTCTTAAATAATGATGATATATCATTTCTTGGAAATGATATTCCCATAAAACAATCGGTGAAAGCTTGGCTTTCATGAAAAATACTATGTAGACTACTTGGGAGAGACAACCTTTATTCTAGGAATAAGGATCTATTGGGATAGATCTAAAAGTTTTTGACACTCTCCGAGAACTCGTACATTGAAATATATGCACACGACCTGGTGTCTCATATGTTTTGAGCATATGGAGTCACAATCAGGCCAATCCAAGTGATAGTCACTGGATTGATGTTAAGAACATCTTTAAGTATCTTAGATGAACTAAGGATGCTTTCTTAAGTTATGGAGAATGAGAACTTGAAGTGACTGGGTTCACTGCTGCAAGTTTCCTAACCGACAAAAATGACTATAAGTCATAATAAATGTACTATATAGTTTGAATAACGGAACAATGAGCTGGAAATCTTCCAAGCAAGATACTGTTGCCAAATAAACAACAAAATCGGAATATTGCTACAGCTGAGGCAACAATAGAAGCACTTTGGATCTTAATAATCCTAATTAGATTAGGAATAGTTCTGTTAGCTGCTAAGCTAGGCTACAGCACAGGCTAAAGAATTAATGGTCTCATCAACAATCCAAGTATATACTTCAACAATTCATCTGATTAGTTCGGATCATACATCGTGGCGATGTGATGATCGAATAAATCGCATCAGATGATAATTTTGCAAATCCGCTGACGAAAGCAGTTTCTCAGCATAAGTTTGAGCGACCACTACATAGTTCAAGTGTAGGACACTTGAGTGATTGGCTATAGGCCAAGTGGGAGATTGTTGGACAATTATGACCCATAGCATCACTATTTGTACAGAACTTGGTGTTGTTGTACAAATTAACTATGTGACAAAGGAAATTGCTCTTTTATCATTTGTAATTAGATTACCGGGATATATAAATGATAAAAGTTTATATGATTAGTTCCGGATTAATAAGATATGAGACAATATTAATCCACTAAGGTTTAATCATTAAAACATCCCTAGTCGTAGTATTATCGAGATTGGACATCGATAATGCGGAATAGACTAGTATTGCACTTGTGCGTGTTATGGGAGCATAACAACATAGTTCTTATATATTTAAGTATTGGATACTTATGCAAGTGTGATATGAGGTTTTGTTTACCGATGGTACGGGAACAGCTTCGCTCTGGATAGACCCCTCGGAATTCCATTAGTAGTATGACTATGTGTCTATGGAAGTCCGAATCAGGGTAGGTGTATTTGGTCTTAACCTGAGACTTGCATCGCTAATACTTGCGACAATCAATATACTTTGGTTTTGGTCATCCAGGGCTTTAATAGGTTCTGTGTACGCCTCTTCTGGGTATATTGAGAATCATAGTGTATTGGGTGTGATGTCAAGATGGAAGTATCACTTCAGTCATATGGAGATGATGGTCACGTAGGATAAGGAACTAGTACTCTTGTATGCTGCAGCTATCGGGATAATATGACAAGGTCATGTTTTTCCGATTATAGAGACTAGTGACCAGAGATCCGATATGTGATTCGTACGGGGCAGACATAATTCCAGCCTCAGGCCTAGCACGTGACATCCGATACTGGATCGCAATACGCAATACTACGTATACGACGCCTGATATAGATTACATATTCCTTTAAGAATATTTCTGGAGAATTGGGTAGGCACGGTGCTTTGCTAGAAGCCAACCATGTCTTGTAAATCGGTAAAAACGTACTACTAGGTACGTACGTGTTCGGATAGTCCGACGACAAGATTTACTGCCAACATATCCAGGGATCTCATGGGTCGCTTCCCGAAAATTCACCGATGACGTATGACTCGCACATAATTAATCTGGGATTAATTATAAGAGAGAGAAAATTAATCTAGGATTAATTGCGGAGAAATTTTATCTAGGATAAAATACAATTTAAAGAGAGAGAACGATTAATTCGGAATTAATCGGTAAAATAATATATTTGATATATTAAACGAAATTAGATTTCGACGAGGAATTAAAATTGGATTTTAATTCGGGCGAATGAATTAATTTAGAATTAATTCGCTAGCGACGTGAATAGTAATTTTGCTAAGCATAATTATTTAATTAAATTTGATTTAATTACGTCGCAACGAAAAATTCGTTAATTTAAAATTAGCGAACCCGAGCCCGGGAGTGTTTGTGGGCCCACTCGGATTTTGAATCAAGTGGGGCCCACATGTCACATCACAAGTCACATCACTTGTCTTTTGACTTACCTTTATGGTAATGGAATTTGGTGGGTGGGTGATGGCTTGTTTTACACTCCAAGTTGGTGAGAATTTTGACATATACCAAAATATTGGTTTTGGTATATCATTAATTTGATTTTGGAAATCAAATGCAAGTCAACTCATTTTTTTCTCCTTCTTCCTCTCTTCTCCATTCACGCCTCTCTCTCACTCTTGGCATAAGGCTTGGCCGAAACTCATGAAGGGTAATTGGAAAATTTGTTGCAAAATTTTCAAGAGCTAGCACTCAAAGGAGTCATTCAAAGGTGATAGGGAAACCCATCTATGAGCTTGGAATCAACACTCAAAGCTTGGAGCTTCTTGAGCACAACAAATGGACCTTGGCCGAATACATCAAGAAGAAAAGCTTGGAGCAACTTCTCAAAGGCGAAGTTTATATTAGACATATACTTATTTTATGTTTGGTAAATATTTTAGATTGGTAAATATATTATTTAGTTAGGAATGATTATATTTAATTAGTTTATATTAGGCATATACTTATTTTATGTTTGGTAAATATTTTATTTATTTTGGTAGGGGATTATTTAGATTTTATTTGTTTTATTTAATTTGGTATATGACTTAATTAATTATTTTATTTAATTACATTATCTAATTAATATTTAACTTAATATTTAATTTAATTTGGGTGTGTTTTAAGTGGGCTTGGGCTAGGCTAGGGTGCATGAGGCTAACAGCAAAACCAGAAATACCGATACCGTTCGAACGCCAATTCGAACGCGACACGAACGCCCGCAATCTGCCTGACGTTCGAACGCGTTTAAGAACGCAGCACGAACGGAAACAGTGAACACGTGAAACGACTTTGATAGCATACTAATCCTGAATTTCCCCTTCCGACGTCCGTTTCCCGCGGCTTCCGTGACTTAAAAGGTAGTGCCTCCAACTGAGACGCATCATCGGGTTTCACATGCAAAAATGCAATGCCTACAAACAGAACGAAATGATGGAACTCCAACATCAAACTCATGAGACAGGGTCCGACCCGATACCAGATGAGCAGTTGTCGCAATTGGTTTTCAAGAATCAGACAGCTTACAACGTTGGCCTTGGCACTCATAAGAAGCCGACGTCATCTGCACACAGTACTGTTAATTCAGAAAATGCCTCTCTTCGAGACGAGTTAGCCACCACCCGAGACCAGCTGAAGCAGACTAAAGACGAGCTACAACAGGTCAAGGTGGACCACGAGAAGAAGATGAAGCATCTCGAACAGCAAATGATGGTTTTCCGTCAGATGTTGGAGGCTTCAATCAGTCAGGGTGCATCGGGCTCGAGCGTCCCCCATCATAGCAACAATAAATTTTATATTTGGTTTTGTATAAACATTTTGAACAAATAGTTTTAATATAATATGTTTTTTTTCTAAAAAAAAAAATATAATAATTATTATAATATTTCGTAATTCTGTTATTAATCAGAAATTTTTTTCAATTAAATTAAATATTAAATCAATTATTTTAGACTAAAAAGAAGTAAAATAATAATTTTTTAAAAAAACAAATTTTTTTAACTATTAGCGTCGAAACAGTCGACGCCAAAAGATTGCTTTTGGCGTCGAACATTTCGACACTAATAGTTACAAGAAAATCGCTGCAGTAAGTATACAGATATTACTTTTTTAATATACTCTAGCGTCGAAATGTTTCGACGCTAAAAGCTAAAAGTTAAACTTTTAGCGTCGACTTATTTCGTCGCCAAATATAACCTATATTGTCAGAAAATTTAATTTAGCGTCGAAAAAAATTGGACGCCAAATACAGTCTTTAGCGTCGCAATTATTTAATTCGACGCTAAAAGTTATTCGTCGACGACATTCAGCGTCCACTTTTTGCGTCTGATTATTTCGACGCTAATAATATTTTGCGTCGAAAATATGGTTTTTGGCGTCGATTTATTTCGACGCTAAAGGGTATAATTTTTGTAGTGTGTGCCAGAGGAGCAGGTCCTCAAAGTTGAAATTGGTGATCTCTAACTTCTAAAACAAATGATTGCAACGGGTCGTTTAAAGTCTCAAATGGATGAACAATTAGATTAAAACAAGATGCTGGAAAATAAATAAATACTAAATCTACTACAATTGAAATTGAAAAAGAAATACTTTGATTACTGGAATATTGATTACAAAATTTCATTATAATTAATAACAGACTAAAACTACTGGAAAAATGGAATTCTAAAATGGCTAAAGTACTGGAAATAGAGTTGTTGGTTGCTGTTGTTTTTAGATTCAGTCCTCCACTCAACTGCTCCCTCCACTTCCTCCCTTTCATGTTATGCACTTATTCTGTTTAGAGGAAACTAATACATGATAGAGGAAATTCAGCTCACACGTTTAATTTTTCAAATAACCAACTATGTGGATAATTCTTATTCTTGACTCCCTTAAACTTAGACCGAGTTCTTCTATCAATTGGGTTGAACTTGAATATAATAAGTGCAAACAAATCCCTTTCAGTCTTGTTTTTACTGTTCACATATATACTGTTAATTAAATTGCTCTAATTAATTGTTATTGGATTGTGTATAAGCGAGTAATTTTTTAAATTCTCAATTCATCCTTGCACGTTATCTTTTTAGGTTTTTTGTGATAAAATTAAGGATTATATAACCCCCATTCCTTTTAACCTAACCGAACCAGCGAAAAATTTGGGTTAAAAAATCTAAATCCAAACCCATTCAAACTTATTAAATCCAATCCAACCAACGCAGGCACTTTGAGTTGAGAAACAATTTCACAATATCATTATATAAAACACAAGTTGAAATAACAAACAAAGTAAAACAAACAAACAAAGTACATAAAATTTACTAAATATTCCCCAAAAGCAAAAAAAAAAAAGTTTATCTCAAGGGACTTGGATCCAAGGTGGCAAATGCAAGTAATTCTTCATCAATTTCTAACAATGTCATGTATTCATCAAGCAAAATTACCCATGCCTCTATCCCGTCACCAAGATTTGTTTCCACAAGGATGATAAAAGTCGCGGATGTGACAACCGATCCATCACAACCAGCAAGGCTCACCCAAATAGGCTTTCCCCATCCAAAATCAATATCATAAAAACCAAAATTACACCAACTGCTAAATATAATTCTATCTGTTACGTCAGAATACACTTCAGCTTCATCTTTAATGGCCTTAAAAATGTTACGAAACCCTCCATCGCCTCCTAGACTCTTTACAAATTTTCATCATGTTTCGTTATTGCTTCCCTCAATAACCCAAACCAACCCAACTCCACTCTACTTCCTCATTATTGCATAATGCATTTGCATTGTAAATTATGTTTCCAATTAATGTTCTGACAATGGCGGGCTGGCTTTTCTACGCAAATTTACTACATGAGTCAATAAGGTTGGTTTACGGGAACCTGATTTTTGTGAAGGCAGCCATGACACATTTGGAAAGGAGCGCTGACACAGCCTCAACACGTGTTGGATTTTGAACTCTGAAGCTAGCTGCCTTGACTTTTAGGTCCGCTATTGCTTTGGCTTCAAATAAGAACCTCCTCGTAACAAATCTTCCGGTTTTAAGAAATCGAGTGACTTGAACATTAAAGGTTAATTCTCTTGGGTATGTATCACATTGAGGAAATAAAGAAGCAGCATCATAACTGGGACATACTACTACAGCTTCGTTCGAATTTGTCTTATGAGGAGTGCTGGCCCAACTCTTCATAAACGAGCTGAATGTTGAGCAATCACCGAACAAATGTGAAATACATGGACAAATAACAAGACCACCACACGCAAATGATGTTACTTGTACCTTAGCCACGTGAGCTCCAGCTGTTTGTTCACTCTGCTCACTGCCATCTACTGGAAATAATTTATTGATCAAGTTGAGATCGGGTTGTTTGAGAAATTCATTGAGTGGACTTTTAGCTATGGCCTGTACAAAATAAACCCCCTCATCGTTGCAGGCAACTGAAAAGTTGTCGTTTATTTTTCCGGCAAGTGGGTAAAAGCGTACTAATGTTTCTGATAGAGATTGTTTTAGTAGTTGCAATCTTTTGGAGATAATAAGATCAATATCATCAGTCGTTTCGGAAAGGTTCAGGGGATAGTGAAAGAAACAACTATTATATACGTGATCCAGAGTTTGATCCAAGAGACATAGCTTGTAGGTTTTAAGATGAAGAGGGGTTGGAGAAGAGGGTTTGATGCACTCTGTAGAAATTATTTCTACTTCCATTATTTTCTTCTTTTTCAACGCTGCTATATACTCGAGGTTTATATAAACAAAAACATCACTTCATGAACTTGCCCATGATCAAGCAATAACCGATGCGTTTCACGTGGTTTGCTTGTCTATCTAATCAGATGTGAGATTAATTATTAATAATTGTTAAAATATAAAATAAAAAACAGTAATCTATCTTCAACAAAAATAAGTTGAATATTAGTTTACTTTAACGTGGCTCACGTAGCTGCTGCTTCACTAATTCTATTTAACAATTATTGATTCATTTCAAATTTTATACACAAATGATAAAAAGCAGCATAAATATATCAGTTGGAGTTGGTGATAGAGTGCTAATTTATTTTGTATTTGAAATATTGGCTATTAATACAAAATTGCGTTTTCCATCTGGACAACATCTTTTGATGTGTGATATGTGAATCATCTATACTAATCTAAAAAACTCTTATTAGTAGTCAACGCATCAACCAATCATAATGCATCAAACCTTACTAACTTTTGCAGCTCAGCACACAGCCAACCACAGCATCTTGCTTCTAACTAACTGTTGAAGTGAACACAGCAAGCAATGAGCTGCAAAAGGATGAAGCCAAGTCCAGTGCATGCACATGCACTGGACTTGTGAAGACAGCAAAGGATGAAGCCAAAATGCACCGAAAGTTGATGGCTGAAGGTTGATGGAATTGTTGACATAAGGCTCCTCCAAGGCTCCAGCTTGCATCCAACAAGTGACAAATCGTGTGGCACTGTTCACACGGTTTGGGAACTATAAAAAAGAGCTCCCAGACCATTCTTTATCATCCCAGAAATCCCAAAACAGAGAGAATAGAGAGTAAAGAGGGTTGAGAGGTTTTTTGTAAAGTTTGTATAATAAACTTTGTAATTCTTTTGTAGTGAAATAAAAGAAGAGTTTTCCTCTCGCATCTCCTCTATTGTGTGTGTTTCATCACAACAAGTGGTATCAGGAGCTAAGGTTCCACGGTGGGATCCCGAAACTCAGAAACAGAGCTTCGGTTCGGAAAGTCGGTTCCGACGAAAGTTGTCGAAAATCGATTTTGAGCATACCATCGGACTTTTCACGGCGAGACAAGCACGGTGGTATTTTCCGGCTATCAAACGAAGCTCCTGTGACTAGGGGTGAGCATCGGTTCCGGTTCTACCCGGAACCGGTTGGACTGGACCGATTTTTCGGGTTTGGAACCGGAACCTGTTGTAATCGGGTAGGTTCCGGTTCCAAATATGAAGGAACCGATTTTATCCGGGTCGGTTCCGGTTCCAAAATAGTCGGAACCGGAACCGGACCATGGAACCGGTTTATATGAACATAAATTTGGCATGAGAGTTGATGTTACAACACGCATAAAAATAGATAGGATAAAATGGGCAGTGATGATTTATGTAGTGCTAAGATTGCATGTGTGTCTACAGTTGTAAATTTTTATTAGACCATTGTTATTTTGTCCTAAATTTGTGTTCGAATTTATTCTCGAATAGATTAAATGAAAATCGAACTTATTTTAAATTTGACAGTTCAAAAATTTACAGCTCATTTTCAATATTTATTCATCAACTATGGGGATGTTATAATTAAATGATTTACTGTTGTATCTGTGTACATGTGTGTTATTAGCTAGCTGTGGCAATAATATATTAGCTGGTTGGCTTGAAATCTTACTCACTTCTGACGAAAATGATACTTAATTTGGCTTACTAATTAACATGTCTTGATGATGATTCATTTACTATTAGCCATTAGGTCTCGTGGACAGCAAGCTCCACCTCAGAACTGGGTCGGCGACCCAACGTGACACAGTCTGACTGTTGAAATTTGCTTTTGCATGTGAAATTATTGCAGCTATTGAAATTGATAGGGTAATTCGGAACCGGACCGGAACCGGATTGGAACCGAATAATAGGGTACCCTGTTTAATTGGGTAGGTTCCGGTTCCACTTAGTGCGGAACCGAATTTTTCCGGGTAGGTTCCGGTTCTATGCGGAACCGGAACCGAAACCGGTTTTGCTCACCCCTACTTGTGACCCTTCACGCACGCCACGCGCCAAACAGAGATCTGGTCACGCGCTCCACGCGCAGAAATGCACCGCCACGTCATCGCCCAGTCAGCGACACGTCAGCATGTCACGCACAGTCAGCAGCCCTGTCAGCAGTCCACATCAGCATACCAGTCAGTAGCCACGTGTGCATCCAGTCTGCGCCACGTGTCTGCCACGTCAGCAGAACTGCCACGTCAGCAATTTCCAGGTACAATTCAGATAGGTCCCTGAACTTTCTGGAAATTATATTTTGGCCCCTGTACTTTTTGGAAAATATATTTTTGTCCCTGAACTTTTTCGTAATTGTAATTTGGCCCCTGAACTTTCGAAAATTGCACTTTGACCCCTGTAATTTCTGAAATTTGCAAATTGGTCCATGTGTCGGATTTTGACAAACGAAGTGTAATTTCCACCATTTTCGACACATTTCATTGCTTAATTTGATCTTGGTTTGACCTAGAAAACCCAACAAAGATTTGGTCATTAAATCTTGGGCAGTTTTGGCAGTAAATAGGAGTTCTTTTACAGGTTTTGACACGAACCCATTTCTCCGGGCATCATCAGAAACACATAAAGAAAATCATAAAATCCATATGCGTTGAACAATCCAATTGGTTTCTGGTGTATGTTCAAGTTCGCCCAATATAGCACTGTAAAAATCTCCTCCAACGTACCCAAGCCACCTGGCAAAGAAATAAAAGCATTAGCACGATTAATCATTTCCACCAGTCGTTCAGACATACCTGGCATGATCAGTTCTTCTCCGTTTGATGATCCTATAAGATTTGTCTCTGCCAAAGGTTTTTGGATGATTCACATGACTTGACTGCCTCATTCCTGTACGGCCTTTGAAACGATCCCCATTAATCCAAGATTGCCACCGCCATATACTAGGTGCATATTCCTTTTAGCTATGAGTCGACCCAATTCATGTGCTGCTGCTATGTACTCTGGTTTCACACCAACACTAGTACCACAGAACACACAAATGTTTACAATTCGTCTTCTTGAAGTGGCTTCCATTTGTTTGTGTTTCTTTCTTAGCTCCGGATGCCTTCAAGTGTGCAATGATGAGTTGAATTTATAGTACCTGAAAATGGTGAGTAATAATAGCACAAGTATCTTCCAAAGGACGATTGTTAGTAAAACAAGATAATAAATCGTGAAAGGTTAAAAAGTCTGGATTCTGTCGGTGAAGATAATTACAAAAGAAAAGCAAATCAAAGCAATTATTACGACAACAGAGTTGTGTATGCAATACGCCATTCGTTTGGTATAAATTCATTAAGATGCGTCTCAAGAATTCATTCCTTACTCAGCCATCACTAATGAATTAATTCTCATTTTTGTGATTGCCAAACACCTTTCCTTCATGTTTTGTGATGAGCGAAAAATATATCAATATTTATCGTCCATGTTACTTAATATTTTGTTTTGTGTATCGGGTTTGATGAACGTTTTTATTTGTTTTAGTTTATTTTGCAGATAAAATAATATTGGGACTCAATGGAATCATTTAGGATGAAATGTGGGTCAAATAAGGACAAATATTGGACTTGACATATTAATTTTGGAGATTGGAAACTTGAAAGGGCGTTCTAACGAAGTGTAATTTCGGAAATTCTAATTTTGTGCAACTGTTGTATTTTTGGCATAACGATTTATTCCGATATCGGATTGAGCTGATTCAAGTTCCTAATTAAACAAGACTCAAAGATCTACAATTTTGAAGAACACAATAATTTCGAATTCTGAAGATTCTAGGACTGAAATTGATGAAACATCCAAAAATGTGTTATGCGTAATTATTAAAGTCATTTTCAAAGCAAAAATATAATAAATAAATAAAAATAGTCAAAATCCCACCAAAAATGATAACAATTAATAATGGATTTGGTGGAGCAATTAGTGGAGCAATTAATAATGGATTTGGTGGAGCAATTAGTGGAGCAATTAATAAAGGATTTGGTGGATGATTTGATGGAGGCAAAATTTTACCTATAAATACCAAGCCATTTCATTTGTAAATTCATACCTTCTTCTATGTAATTCCTTAAGAATACTAAGAAGATTGTATCTTGCTTTTTATTTACAGCTTTCAGTATTTAATTTCAGTTTTCACACTTTCTTTTCTTTACTTTTCAGTCTTTACTTTCTGCAATTTACTTTTACGCACAATACTTTTCTTGTTAGACAATTATGACCCATATCGTCACTATTTGTAAAAGACATTGTGGTTTTTGTACAAATTAATTATGTAGCAATGAAATTACATTTTATCATTTTGTAATTTGATTACTTGAATATATAAATGATAAAAGTCCATATGATTAGTTTGGATTATAAGATATGAGACAGTATCAATCCATAAAGGTTTAATCATTAAATATCCCTAGTCGTAGTATTATCGAGACTGGACATCGATAATGCGGAATAGACTAGTATTGCACTTGTGCGTGTTATGGAAGCGTAACGACATAGTTCTCATTTATTTAAGTATTTGATACATATGCAAGTGTGATAGGAGGTTGTGTTTACCGATGGTACGGAAACAGCTTCGCTCTGGATAGACCTCGCGTAATCCCATTGGTAGTATGACTATGTGTCTATGGGAATCCGCATCAGGGTAGGTGTATTTGGTCTTAACCAGAGACTTACATCGCTAGTACTTGCGACAATCAATACGCGTTGGTTTTGGTCGTCCATGACTTCTACAGGTTCTATGTACGCCTCTTCTGGGTTTATTGAGAATCGTAGTGTATTGGGTGTGATGTCAAGATGGAAGTATCACTTCAATCATGTGGAGATGATGATCACGCAAGGATACATAACTGGTACTCTAAATTGGTTGCAACTATCGGGATAATATGACAAGGTTATGATTATCCGATTAAAGAGACTAGTTGCTTGTAATCTGTTATATACTTCGTACGGGGTAGACACTATTCCAGCCCCATGCCTTGCATGTGACATCCGATACTGGATCGCAATACGTAATACTACTTATACTACGCCTGATATAGATTATATATTCCATTAAGAATATTTCTGGAGAATTGGGTAGGCACGGTGCTTTGCTAGAAGCCAACCATGTCTCGTAAATCGGTAAAAATATAGTACGAGGTACGTACGTGTTCGGATAGTCCGATGACCGGATTTACTACAAACATGTCCAGGGATCTCATGGGTCGCTTCCCGAAGATTCACTGATGACAAATGATTCGAACTTAATTAATCTGGGATTAATTACGGAGAAATTTTATCTAGGATAAAGTACTATTTGAAGAGAGAGAACGATTAATTTGGAATTAATCGATAAAATAATATATTCGATATATTAAACAAAATTAGATTTCGACGCGGAATTAAAATTAGATTTTAATTTGGCTAACGAATTAATTTAGAATTAATTCGCTAGCGACGTGAATAGTAATTTTTCTTGGCATTATTATTTAATTCAATTTGATTTAATTACGTCGCAACGGGAAATTCGTTAATTCAGAATTAACGAACCCGAGCCCGAAATGTGTTGCGAGGCCACTCCGATTTTGAATCTAGTGCGGCCGCAAGTCACATCGCTCGTCACATCACATGTCACTTTAGTGATGGATGTCAAGTCAACTTTTGGTGAATGACAACCAGTCACTATTCATGATGTTGGTTGTTGAGGGCAATTAATGCCATTTTGCCTCCAAAATTGGCTTTTGACTTTTGGAAAGGGATATACCAAATTTGGGTGCGATTTTTGTATAATGTTTTTAGAAAACAAAATACCAAACACTTGAAACTCTCTCTCTCCCATTTGCTCCATTGCCATGAGCCTCCTTGAAGAAGAAGAAGAAGAATTGTTTTTCTTTTCTTCACTTGCTAACACACTTAAAGAATCATTCTAGGTGTTAGGGAAACCCACATTTGAGCTTGGAATCAACACAACGCTTGGAGCTTGGATTCAACTATTCAACAAAATTGGGACCTTGGCCGTGACTTCTACAAGGACAAGGAGAAAATTTTTTGTCATCAACACTTCCATAATCCGTTCATTGTAAGTATGATTCCGCCATACTTCTTTATTGTATTCACATGTTTTTTCATGCTTGAATGATCTTGGGACAACTTTAGAAACCAACAATGGTATCATGGAGCCTAATTTGAGCATGAAAAAGATTAGGGTAAAATTTAGATGTGTACATTTGTATGTTGCCATCCATGTATGTCTTCCTTGAAGACTCATATAGTACCAATAGGCACAATCCCTTCCGGTAAAATAACCAGTGTCGAAACTTGATTGGTATACATGGAATCCATTTCGGACTTCATGGCACTTTGCCATAATATGGAGTCGATACCTTGTATCACTTCCTCATACGTAGCCGGTTCGTCTTCCTCAATAAAATTGACATCTTCATGAGGTGAGATCAGAAACCCATACCTCCCAGGTTGTTTTTGACTCTCTCTGACTTACGTGGTTCTTGTGTATTCAAAGATTGTGGTACAGTTTCATCCCTGATGAACTGTTTGTGTTCCGTAAAAGAATCGGTGCCAGGAAAAGTATTACTCCGATTTTCATCTAGTTTTACTTTCCTCATACTTACCACTGCATATTGGTATTCCTCTTAGGAAAACCGCATGGAGAGCAACATTTATATTGTTCTCTTGTGAGTTGTATAAGTACTATACTTTGGTTTCCCTAGGATAACCTACAAATTAGGCACTTATCCGATTTGGGTTATAGTTTGGTATCATCCAAACGTATGCCCAGCATACCCAAATCTTCAGGAATGAGAAACCTAGTTTCTTTCCTATTTATATCTAATATGAAGTCTGTCTAACAGATTTTCATGGAACCTTATTCAAAATAAGTATTGCATTGTGTAATGCGTATCCCTAAAAGGGAAATGGTAGCTCAGAGCGACTCATCATTAACCTTATCATGTCCAACAAAATTTGGTTTCTCCGTTTGGACACACCGCTCAATTGAGGTGTTCCGGGAGGAGTCCACTGTGAAAGAATACTATACTATTTCAGGTAATCGAGAAACTTATTGGTTAAGTATTTTCCACCACGGTCTAACCGTGACGGTTTAATACTTTAGCCGGTATGTCTGTCTACTTCGTGTCGAAACTCTTTGAATTTATCAAAAGTTTTCGATTTATGTTTCAAAAGAAACACATAACTATAATGCGATGCCACATCCGTAAAGGTTACGAAGTATTCATATCCACCTCTAGCCTAGCTAGATATGGGCCCACTTACGTCACTATGAACGAGGGCTAACAGATCGGTGGCACTTGTATTGTTACCAAGTAAAAGGTGTTTTAGGCACTTTGCCTAATAAACTAGATTCGTAGACATTATTTGAATTAGAATCAAATCCGTCCTAGTATCCACTCTTCGAAAGTGTGGATATACTAGTCTTGTTAATGTGTCCCAGACAATAATACCACTTATAAGTCTCAACTGATTTATTCAGTTTGAGCTATTTGTTTGTCATGTCATACATATGAGATTCATTTATATTCTAAATATAAATACTGTTATTCACATCTAATGTGTTTATCTCAATATCATCTTTATAAAATAAAACACTTAGTGTTCTAGAATATAAAGGTATACCCGCAACGGGTTAAACTTAGATATAGAGATAATGTTTCTAGTCAAACTAGGTACATTATAACAGTTTCCTAATTTAAGTACATGCCCAAATGGTAGTTCCTAAACTTAGGTTTCTACGGTTAAAACAGCGACTCTTGTCCCATTTCCAACTCACAGGTAGATCTCAACTGAAGTCAGTCTCCTGCTAATCAGCAGATTCTGCACATCAGTACATATTTTATGTACCACATTTAGTATCAAAAATCCAATTTTGCAACTAATAGTGAACATATTTATGACAAACATACTTGAATCCGGAGCCTTACCCCGCCTTCACTTCCTTCAGGTCTGCCTTTTCCATACGGCAGTTGTACGTGCCAAATTTGGGCCAGGGGTAAAATTGTCTTTTCACGTCAAAATTCAATACCAAAAGCCCACAAATATTGGCCCTTAAAAACCATATTGGAAGAACCCAACCCAAAAGACTTTATTCCATCGGTACATAACTCTACAAATGAAAAGCCAAATAAGTAGACAGCATAAAACAATTGTTACTAACTATTCCTCTTTTTCTAAAAACACAAACACATGCAAATATTCTTCCACGCCGAAAGTTGAATCCAAAGCACGTTGTGGGCTCATCTGCCAGAGAGGTCAGCACTTATCACAGCTACAGAGTAATCTCTTTTCAGATCTATAAAAGGGGAGATAATTCAAAGTTCTAGAGAGGCTTCTCGATGGCTTACTAGCTACTGTTCGTAGACAAAAGTTCTCAGAGAATTCCCTTCTTCAAAACACATATCATCGCCCTCACGGCCACTATAAGAAAGTTAAGGTAATAATAAGCCTTGCTTTCACATTTTATGCATTTACTACTCATTTCATACTACTGACTTGGGCGTCGGAGTGCCCCCGGCACCCACCACACCGGTGGGTAGTCTACTCCCGCTCATTCTACCTTTGTCTTGCAGGATCGCTAATGCCCCCAACCTACAAATTCTGATTGTGGACCTCGGCCGAAATCCAGCATCCACAATTTGGCGCCCACCGTGGGGCCTTAGCGATTCATAGCAAGCAAATACCACTCGGTCGACAATCTTTACAAACAGACACAAGATCCTGTAGTGGCATAATCAGCCACTCTACATAACATTTACAATCAATGGAAGATGAAAATTGATCCATGTAAAACTCGAGTACTAATCTCCAATAGTAGCATGAGGCAACAAGTCATTTCAACTATCTTATCAAACTCAATCTCTTATGAGCATTCAAGAATATGGCAAGTGAAAATTCATCATCAAACAACCATCCATTTAATCACTAAAAAAGCCATCACATTTCACCAGCCGACCTTTCACAACAAGTCACATCTTCCGTGTGAAAGGAAATGTTGGAGTAATTATCTCCAATCTACACCGAAGAAAGCACTCTGCCACATGTAGTCCTTAAACAAATGTAGACTGTAAGAATAGCCTACTATGAGACCACATGCTAGATCATATCTGTAAAATTATATTCAAAGAAGAGATGATTGTGGGGTTCACTCGACAAAGCCACATGCAAAGGAGAAATGGTCCATTCGACAAAACACCATGCACAGGCCAAGACATATGGGATCCAACTTGATTTAAAATGACCAGGTCCCATTCGACACTACAAGATATTCTGATTTTTGAAAACCATCAGATAAGTATAGTGGAAATAATACCTCTCTTTATTCCACCATTCACGAACCATCCCATATGCATAAACATCATACGCCTACAAAAGATGTAAGCTTATCACCCATCACCTTGAAAATCCCATGCTACACTCCATACAGAAAGAGACAAATCATGCATGGCCTAGCCAACATACGCCTTCATTAACACATCTATATAAGCACAATACATGTTTGCTTTCATGGCTTGCATTGCCCATTTTTGGACATACCAGTTGACCACTAAACATTCAACTCTCGCTTGTGTTACATACTTGTAGTTTCTTTCATTTTTATTTTTGGATTTTTTGAGTCTACATATAAGCATATTCACGTGATTCATTGGGTGCTTTGGCTTGGATTTTTTGAGTCTACATATAAGCATATTCACGTGATTCATTGGGTGCTTTGGCTTGGATTTTTTGAGTCTACTTATAAGCATATTCACGTGATTCATTGGGTGCTTTGGCTTGGATTTTTTGAGTCTACATATAAGCATATTCACGTGATTCATTGGGTGCTTTGGCTTGGATTTTTTGAGTCTACATATAAGCATATTCACGTGATTCATTGGGTGCTTTGGCTTGGATTTTTTGAGTCTACATATAAGCATATTCACGTGATTCATTGGGTGCTTTGGCTTGGATTTTTTGAGTCTACATATAAGCATATTCACGTGATTCATTGGGTGCTTTAGTTTGGATTTTTTAAGTCTACATGCAAGCATCTTCACGTGTAGCATGAAGTATTTTGACTTGGCTTTTTTGACTCTACATACAAGCATCTTCACGTGATCCATGGAGTGCTTTGGCTAGGCATTTTTGACTATACATGCAAGCATATTCACGTGTAGCATGGAGTGCTTTGGATTGGATTTTTTGACTCTACATGCTAGCATCTTCACGTGTAGCATGGAGTGCTTTGGCTAGGCATTTTTGACTATACATGCAAGCATATTCACGTGTAGCATGGAGTGCTTTGGCTTGGCTTTTTTGACTCTACATACGAGCATCTTCACTTGTAGCATGGAATGATTATATGAAAGGTCTCATTTTTGAATCGACACAAGTAGTACGTGGAAGAAAAGAAGGAGCAGGCTTCAACGAAAGTCAAAATAATAATATGCTTTCTTGGTGTATGTGGAGCATGAACACAAAGCCAAACAACAAAACTATTCTCCATACGACAATGTGGATGGCTATCCACTTCAGGCTACATGGAAAACTTCCAATCTCTCCAGACAACTTGGAATTATGGTCAACTCCTCCAGACTAAGTCAAAGGTTAGTCATCATCTTCATGCTACATTGATTTATTATTGCCAACTCCATACTACATAGGGAATCTTTTATCATTCCTAGTAGAATGAAAAAAAAACTTTCTTGGATCTCCTTTAGGTCCAATCGACCAATCTTTATCAAGTTAGGTAGTATGAAAATTCTTTTGGACTTTCATCAAGTCAATTTGTCCCAGTCGACATCTACATGTGTAGCTTGGGACTAGTTGTAGATCTTATGCTTGTATGGCTTGATACTTGATGTTTTTCCCAATCGACATCTACATATGTAGCTTGGGACTAGTTGTAGATCTTGTGCTTGTATGGCTTGATACTTGATGTCAGTCCCAATAGACATTACATATGTAGCTTGGGACTAGTTGTAGATCTTGTGCTTGTATGGCTTGATACTTGATGTCAGTCCCAATAGACATTATATATGTAGCTTGGGACTAGTTGTAGATCTTATGCTTGTATGGCTTGATACTTGATGTTTTTCCCAATCGACATCTACATATGTAGCTTGGGACTAGTTGTAGATCTTATGCTTGTATGGCTTGATACTTGATGTCTTTCCCAATCGACATCTACATAAGTGTAGCTTGGGATTTATTGTGGATTTCATGCATGTGTAGATTGATGTTTGATGTCTTTCCCAATCGACATCTACATAAGTGTAGCTTGGGATTTATTGTGGATTTCATGCATGTGTAGATTGATATTTGATGTCTTTCCCAATCGACATCTACATAAGTGTAGCTTGGGATTTATTGTGGATTTCATGCATGTGTAGATTGATGTTTGATGTCTTTCCCAATCGACATCTACATAAGTGTAGCTTGGGATTTATTGAGGATTTCATGCGTGTATAGCTTGATATTTGATGTCTTTCCCAATCGACATCTACATAAGTGTAGCTTGGGATTTATTGTGGATTTCATGCATGTGTAGATTGATATTGGATGTCTTTCCCAATCGACATCTACATAAGTGTAGCTTGGGATTTATTGTGGATTTCATGCATGTGTAGATTGATGTTTGATGTCTTTCCCAATCGACATCTACATAAGTGTAGCTTGGGATTTATTGAGGATTTCATACGTGTATAGCTTGATATTTGATGTCTTTCCAATCGACATCTACATAAGTGTAACTTGGGATTTATTGTGGATTTCATGCATGTGTAGATTGATGTTTGATGTCTTTCGCAATCGACATCTACATAAGTGTAGCTTGAGATTTATTGAGGATTTCATGCGTGTATAGCTTGATATTTGATGTCTTTCCCAATCGACATCTACATATGTAGCTTGGGACTTGTTGTGGATCTTATGCTTGTATGGCTTGATGCTTGATGTTTTTCCCAATCGACATCTACATATGTAGCTTGGGACTTATTGTTGATCTTATGCTTGTATGGCCTGATGCTTGATGTTTTTCCCAATCGACATCTACATATGTAGCTTGGGACTTGTTGTTGATCTTATGCATGTATGGCTTGATGCTTGATGTTTTTCCCAATCGACATCTACATATGTAGCTTGGGAATTGTTGTAGATACCACATATAGTTATGACTTGAGACTTGATGTTCATCGCAGTCTACATCTACAAGCCTATATCTTGGAACTTGTTGATGAACTCATTCGACAATATAGCCATTATCCTGACCTTCATCTGGTTCAGTCGACTGGGGACATCCCCCATTGGCTCATGTAGAGTCAAGTTGAAGACCTGGCCTTCATCTGGTCAGACGACATTGTAGATTCCCCTGGTCCTTTGACCCGTAGTATGGGGATTATCCTGACCTTCATCTGGTTCAGTCGACTGGGGACATCCCCCATGGCTCATAAAGAGTCAATTGATTATCCTGACCTTCATCTGGTTCAGTCGACTGGGGACATCCCCCATTGGCTCATGTAGAGTCAAGTTGAAGACCTGGCCTTCATCTGGTCAGACGACATTGTAGATTCCCCTGGTCCTTTGACCCGTAGTATGGGGATTATCCTGACCTTCATCTGGTTCAGTCGACTGGGGACATCCCACATGGCTCATAAAGAGTCAATTGATTATCCTGACCTTCATCTGGTTCAGTCGACTGGGAACATCCCTCATGGCTCAAGTAGAGTCAATATATGACCTTCATCTGGTCAGACGACATTGTAGATTCCCCTGGTCTTTTGACCCGTAGTATGGGGATTATCCTGACCTTCATCTGGTTCAGTCGACTGGGGACATCCCCCGTTGGCTCATGTAGAGTCAAGTTGAAGACCTGGCCTTCATCTGGTCCAGAAGACATTGTAAACTCTACTGGTCCATGACTAGTAGTATGGAGATTATCCTGAACCTTCGTCTGGTTCAGTCGACTGGGAACACTCCCCATGGCTCAAGTAGAGTCAATATATAACCTTCATCTGGTCAGACGACATTGTTAATTCCCCTGGTCCTTTGACCCGTAGTATGGGGATTATCCTGATCATCATCTGAATCAGTCGACTGGGGACTTCCCCCATGGCTCATATAGAGTCAATTGATTATCCTGATCATCAACTGGATCAGTCGACTGGGGACATCCCCTATGGCTCATAACGAGTCAAGTTCAGCAAATGACCTTCATCTGGTCTAGATCCCCTGGTCCTTGACCGACAGTATAGAGATTTTCCTGAACTTTCATCTGGTTCAATCGACTGGGGACATTCCCCACGAATCATGCCGAGTCAAGTTGAAGACCTGGACTTCCTCTGTCTAGTTTACACTTATCGTATGGAATATACTCCTGAACCGTATTATGGTTCAGTCGACTGGGGACATTCCCCATGGCTTGTGTCAAGCCAAGTTGAAGACTTGGACTACTCATAAACCATGCATTGAATTCACTCTGAAACATGAACTAGTACATTCTTGACTGGTACGAGATACATCTTGTTGTATTCGATATATATTGAAATACTCTCCAAGTCAAGGACTTCTTGACTTAGAGAGTAGGGGACAAACTGTACGTGCCAAATTTGGGCCAGGGGTAAAATTGTCTTTTCACGTCAAAATTCAATACCAAAAGCCCACAAATATTGGCCCTTAAAAACCATATTGGAAGAACCCAACCCAAAAGACTTTATTCCATCGGTACATAACTCTACAAATGAAAAGCCAAATAAGTAGACAGCATAAAACAATTGTTACTAACTATTCCTCTTTTTCTAAAAACACAAACACATGCAAATATTCTTCCACGCCGAAAGTTGAATCCAAAGCACGTTGTGGGCTCATCTGCCAGAGAGGTCAGCACTTATCACAGCTACAGAGTAATCTCTTTTCAGATCTATAAAAGGGGAGATAATTCAAAGTTCTAGAGAGGCTTCTCGATGGCTTACTAGCTACTGTTCGTAGACAAAAGTTCTCAGAGAATTCCCTTCTTCAAAACACATATCATCGCCCTCACGGCCACTATAAGAAAGTTAAGGTAATAATAAGCCTTGCTTTCACATTTTATGCATTTACTACTCATTTCATACTACTGACTTGGGCGTCGGAGTGCCCCCGGCACCCACCACACCGGTGGGTAGTCTACTCCCGCTCATTCTACCTTTGTCTTGCAGGATCGCTAATGCCCCCAACCTACAAATTCTGATTGTGGACCTCGGCCGAAATCCAGCATCCACAGCAGTCACGCTTCAGTGACCCCGTTTGCCACAGTTTAGGCAGACATCTTGGGATATGTCATTTGTCTTCCCAGAAGACTGTGACGATTTTGCCTTTGCCCGTTCTAGAAGCTCTGGCTCTGCCTCATTGAGCATAGCCATTAACTCTCCAAGAGTTTTCTCTTGGTTCATAATGAACCTGCCCCAGCATTCGGGGAGAGACTATAAGATTAAATCTTTGAAAGTCTCGGCTAGAAAGGGAGGTATTGTCCATTACAGATGGATGTATCCCATTGAGAGGTACTATATATATACAGTTTTAAATATTACATTCTTAAATTTTTACTGTTCATTGAATTTAGTTTTAATGCAAACTTGTTGTCATATCCGCAGGGCTTTGGGAGATTACAAACAATATGTGAAAAACAAGGCGCGCCCTGAAGGGTCAATAGCTGAAGCTATTGTAATAAGTGCAGCAATAATATTTTATTCGATGTACATGCAGAATATTGAAACTCATTTTAATCGTCGGCCACGAAACTATGATGGAGATGTAAGTAATTCGTAAGATATCACAGTGTTCCGTCAAAATTGCAGACCATTTGGAGCAGTAGGTGTCAAATTACTAACCCTTCAGGAAGTTCAACGTGCGCATTGGTTTATATTGAGTAATTGTGATGAAGTGCAACCGTATTTAACGTAAGTTTTTCTGGTGCATAACCATAGTATTTTTGCCATACATTAACCTAACTCATTTTTTGTAGGCAACATCTAACAATGCTTCAATGTGGTGGTGACCATAACGTTGATGAAACACACAAAAAAAAATTTCCTAAATGGTTTGAGACAACTGTAAGGCCTAACATTTTATATTTATTTTTATCCTAACATTAAATATTTCAGTTTGTTATATTAACACATCTATTTCTCTTATTGTTAGATTAAGAACCAAGTGCAAAATGGTCAATTGGACTCGTCATCCTCGTTGGTTTCTTTGGCTTATGGGCCTCAAAAGCAGGCTTATGAATACAGTTGATGCATTGTCAACGGAGTTAGATTTCATACCGAACAACGAGATGTTACTCATGTGACTCAGAATTATGGAATTGTAGTCCAAGGAGAACACGGCTCAGATCTTATTGACTTCTACAGAGTGATGCAATCGGTCATTGAGTTGTTATACCGACCCAGACGACATATTGTGTTATTCGACTGTAAGTGGTTTGACACAAATGCCAGAAACAGGAGAATTCAAGTTAGTAATCATCTAACGTCAATTAATGTTCAACGTTTTTGGTACAAGAGTGATCCATACATTTTTTGTACCCAAGCACGTTCAGTGATATATATATCTGATCCAAAGTTAGGAACTGGATGGATGGTGGTAGAAAAGTTACAACATAGGGGCATTTGAGACACACATGAGAAAGATAGAGTTGACATATCAGATGAAACACAAGAAGTCTCCGGCAACTTCGAAGTTCCTGAACAGATATTTTATGGACCAACTGTCACCGTTCTTGAAAATATCACATTAACACGAGATAGTACAGACGTTGAGATAATTCCTCATTCTGAAGTGAGCGTTGAAGTAGCAAGTGAAGAAGAATTTGACACTGAAGATGACTTCGATTCCAGTCACGAATCCTCAAATACCGAAGATAATAGTGATTAATGAAGTTAGTGTATTTTGTGATTGATGAATAATTTTCTGGATTATAATGTATGGTTGTTTTCAGATATTATTTAAATATGGTTGAAAGATTGTCGTAATTATTAATAGTATAATTATCATATAATTGTTATTATTATTTTTAATGGTAGACATTTAGCGTCGAAATATAATAGTCGACGCTAAATGTTAGACATTTAACGTCGAAATAAGAATCGACGCTAAATGTTAGACATTTAACATCGAAATAAGAATCGACGCTAAATGTCTAACATTTAGCGTCGATTTGTTTAATTTCGACGCTAAATAAAAAAATTAAATTTCCCGGAAAAATAACCCTAAATTTTTAATAAGCCGCCAACTTTTTAGCGTCGAAATTATTTACTTTTGGCGTCGAATAATTTCGACGCTAAATGTCAATTAAATCCCTAAAACCAGTGTCTTCTTCTTTCTCGGCTCAGACGTCCAAAATCAGATATTTCTCTCTGTCTTCTTCTTCTTTCTCGGCTCCAACCACTCTTCTTCCGCAAATTCATAGACTTTACAGGTAAGTCTCATATAAATGAAGTTTAAGTTTAAGTTTAAGTTTAAGTAATATTTGATGAAGAATCGACTTCTTCTTTCTCGTTGTGCGATTTGTTTTGAGGACTATTTGATGATGATGATGATGATCAGTAGTAGTAGTAGTAGTAGTTCAGTATCAGATTCAGGGATGATGATGATGATGATGATCAGTAGTAGTAGTAGTAGTTCAAGATCAGATTCATTTGATGATGATGATGAATGGGTGTGGCTGGTGAAGGTGAGAACAGTAGCAAATTGCTGCTGTTCTGGGAAAATTACTGCTATTGATTGCTGGGTGAAGTATGTGTTCTTGAGGGTTAGTTTTGTGGGGTTTGTGTGTTTGAATTGTTCGTACCATTTATCCAACATCGTGCCGATCATTATGAGGTAAATATATCCTAACGTAAAATTTAACAGTTCATTGGTTTTACTAATGTGGAATAATATTGAATTTATTTTCTGTTTATAACAGAGTAACACAGGTGAGGTGCAATCATTTCCAGATTTTTTCCGTGTGACGCATTACAATGAGAGAAACAAATGGATAAATGAAGAAGCTGAACGTTGCTATGTAAGTTTCAGTTTTTAAAACAAAATAATTAATATTATATATATTAATTTTTTTTCTCAAATTCTAATATTAACTTATTTTTTGAAACAGAACGAAGTGATGGAACTCCAACATCAAACTCATGAGACAGGGTACGACCCGATACCAGATGAGCAGTTGTCGCAATTGGTTTTCAAGAATCAGACAGCTTACAACGTTGGCCTTGGCACTCGTAAGAAGCCGACGTCATCTGCACGCAGTACTGTTAATTCAGAAAATGCCTCTCTTCGAGACGAGTTAGCCACCACCCGAGACGAGCTGAAGCAGACTAAGGACGAGCTACAACATGTCAAGGTGGACCACGAGAAGAAGATGAAACATCTCGAACAGCAAATGATGGTTTTTCGTCAGATGTTGGAGGCCTCAATCAGTCAGGGTGCATCAGGCTCGAGCGTCCCCCCATCATAGCAGCAATAAATTTTATATTTGGTTTTGTATAAACATTTTGAACAAATAGTTTAATATAATATGTTTTTTTTTCTAAAAAAAAATTGAATATAATAATTATTATAATATTTCGTAATTCTGTTATTAATCAGAAATTTTTTTCAATTAAATTAAATATTAAATCAATTATTTTAGATTAAAAAGAAGTAAAAATAATAATTTTTAAAAAACAAATTTTTTTAACTATTAGCGTCGAAACAGTCGACGCCAAAAGATTCCTTTTGGCGTCGAACATTTCGACGCTAATAGTTACAAGAAAATCGCCGCAGTAAGTATACATATATTACTTTTTTAATATACTCTAGCGTCGAAATGTTTCGACGCTAAAAGTTAAACTTTTAGTGTCGACTTATTTCGTCGCCAAATATAACCTATAGTGTCAGAAAATTTAATTTAGCGTCGAAAAAAAATGGACGCCAAATACAGTCTTTAGCGTCGCAATTATTTAATTCGACGCTAAAAGTTATTCTCGTCGACATTTCAACGTCCACTTTTTGCGTCTGATTATTTCGACGCTAATAATATTTTGCGTCGAAAATATGGTTTTTGGCGTCGATTTATTTCGACGCTAAAGGGTATAATTTTTGTAGTGTGTGCCAGAGGAGCAGGTCCTCAAAGTTGAAATTGGTGATCTCTAACTTCTAAAACAAATGATTGCAACGGGTCGTTTAAAGTCTCAAATGGATGAACAATTAGATTAAAACAAGATGCTGGAAAATAAATAAATAATAAATCTACTACAATTTAAATTGAAAAAGAAATACTTTGATTACTGGAATATTGATTACAAAATTTCATTATAATTAATAACAGACTAAAACTAATGGAAAAATGGAATTCTAAAATGGCTAAAGTACTGGAAATGGAGTTGTTGGTTGCTGTTGTTTTTAGATTCAGTCCTCCACTCAACTGCTCCCTCCACTTCCTCCCTTTCATGTTCTGCACTTATTCTGTTTAGAGGAAACTAATACACGATAGAGGAAATTCAGCTCACACGTTTAATTTTTCAAATAACCAACTATGTGGATAATTCTTATTCTTGACTCCCTTAAACTTGGACCGAGTTCTTCTATCAATTGGGTTGAACTTGAATATAATAAGTGCAAACAAATCCCTTTCAGTCTTGTTTTTACTGTTCACATATATACTGTTAATTAAATTGCTCTAATTAATTGTTATTGGATTGTGTATAAGCGAGTAATTTTTTAAATTCTCAATTCATCCTTGCACGTTATCTTTTTAGGTTTTTTGTGATAAATTAAGGATTATATAACCCCCATTCCTTTTAACCTAACCGAACCAGCGAAAAATTTGGGTTAAAAAATCTAAATCCAAACCCATTCAAACTTATTAAATCCAATCCAACCAACGCAGGCACTTTGAGTTGAGAAACAATTTCACAATTTCATTATATAAAACACAAGTTGAAATAACAAACAAAGTAAAACAAACAAACAAAGTACATAAAATTTACTAAATATTCCCCAAAAAAAAAAAAAAAAAAAAGTTTATCTCAAGGGACTTGGATCCAAGGTGGCAAATGCAAGTAATTCTTCATCAATTTCTAACAATGTCATGTATTCATCAAGCAAAATTACCCATGCCTCTATCCCGTCACCAAGATTTGTTTCCACAAGGATGATAAAAGTCGCGATGTGACAACCGATCCATCACAACCAGCAAGGCTCACCCAATAGGCTTTCCCCATCCAAAATCAATATCATAAAAACCAAAATTACACCAACTGCTAAATATAATTCTATCTGTTACGTCAGAATACACTTCAGCTTCATCTTTAATGGCCTTAAAAATGTTACGAAACCCTCCATCGCCTCCTAGACTCTTTACAAAATTTCCATCATGTTTCGTTATTGCTTCCCTCAACTGGCAAACCAAACATCCAACTCTACTTCCTCATTATTGCATAATGCATTTGCATTGTAAATTATGTTTCCAATTAAATGTTCTGACAATGGCGGGCTGGCTTTTCTACGCAAATTACTACATGAGTCAATAAGGTTGGTTTACGGGAACCTGATTTTGTTGTGAAGGCAGCCATGACACATTTGGAAAGGAGCGCTGACACAGCCTCAACACGTGTTGGATTTTGAACTCTGAAGCTAGCTGCCTTGACTTTTAGGTCCGCTATTGCTTTGGCTTCAAATAAGAACCTCCTCGTAACAAATCTTCCGGTTTTAAGAAATCGAGTGACTTGAACATTAAAGGTTAATTCTCTGGGTATGTATCACATTGAGGAAATAAAGAAGCAGCATCATAACTGGGACATACTACTACAGCTTCGTTCGAATTTGTCTTATGAGCAGTGCTGGCCCAACTCTTCATAAACGAGCTGAATGTTGAGCAATCACCGAACAAATGTGAAATACATGGACAAATAACAAGACCACCACACGCAAATGATGTTACTTGTACCTTAGCCACGTGAGCTCCAGCTGTTTGTTCACTCTGCTCACTGCCATCTACTGGAAATAATTTATTGATCAATTTGAGATCGGGTTGTTTGAGAAATTCATTGAGAGGACTTTTAGCTATGGCCTGTACAAAATAAACCCCCTCATCGTTGCAGGCAACTGAAAAGTTGTCGTTTATTTTTCCGGCAAGTGGGTAAAAGCGTACTAATGTTTCTGATAGAGATTGTTTTAGTAGTTGCAATCTTTTGGAGATAATAAGATCAATATCATCAGTCGTTTCGGAAAGGTTCAGGGGATAGTGAAAGAAACAACTATTATATACGTGATCCAGAGTTTGATCCAAGAGACATAGCTTGTAGGTTTTAAGATGAAGAGGGGTTGGAGAAGAGGGTTTGATGCACTCTGTAGAAATTATTTCTATTTCCATTTTCTTCTTTTTCAACGCTGCTATCTACTCAAGGTTTATATAAACAAAAACATCACTTCATGAACTTGCCCATGATCAAGCAATAACCGATGCGTTTCACGTGGTTTGCTTGTCTATCTAATCAGATGTGAGATTAATTATTAATAATTGTTAAAATATAAAATAAAAAACAGTAATCTATCTTCAACAAAAATAAGTTGAATATTAGTTTACTTTAACGTGGCTCACGTAGCTGCTGCTTCACTAATTCTATTTAACAATTATTGTTTCATTTCAAATTTTATACACAAATTATAAAAAGCAGCATAAATATATCAGTTGGAGTTGGTGATAGAGTGCTAATTTATTTTGTATTTGTAATATTGGCTATTAATACAAAATTGCGTTTTCCATTTCATTAAATGATCCTGGACAACATCTTTTGATGTGTGATATGTGAATCATCTATACTAATCTAAAAAACTCTTATTAGTAGTCAACACATCAACCAATCATAATGCATCAAACCTTACTAACTTTTGCAGCTCAGCACACAGCCAACCACAGCATCTTGCTTCTAACTAACTGTTGAAGTGAACACAGCAAGCAATGAGCTTGCATGCACCATGCACTGGACTTGTGAAGACAGCAAAGGATGAAGCCAAAATGCACCGAAAGTTGATGGCTGAAGGTTGATGGAATTGTTGACATAAGGCTCCTCCAAGGCTCCAGCTTGCATCCAACAAGTGCCAAATCGTGTGGCACTGTTCACACGGTTTGGGCACTATAAAAAAGAGCTCCCAGACCATTCTTCATCATCCCAGAAATCCCAAAACAGAGAGAATAGAGAGTAAAGAGGGTTGAGAGGTTTTTTGTAAAGTTTGTATAATAAACTTTGTAATTCTTTTGTAGTGAAATAAAAGAAGAGTTTTCCTCTCACATCTCCTCTATTGTGTGTGTTTCATCACAACAAGTGGTATCAGGAGTTAAGGTTCCACGGTGGGATCTTGAAACTCAGAAACAGAGCTTCGGTTTGGAAAGTCGGTTCCGACGAAAGTTGTCGAAAATCGATTTTGAGCATACCACCGAACTTTTCACGGCGAGACAAGTACGATGGTATTTTCCGGCGATCAAACGGAGCTCCGGTGACCCTTCACGCGCCAAACAGAGATCTGGTCACGCGCTCCACGCTCAGAAACGCGCCGCCACGTCATCGTCCAGTCAGCGCCCAGTCAGCGACACGTCAGCAGGTCACGCACAGTCAGCAGCCCTGTCAGCAGTCCACGTCAGCAGACCAGTCAGTAGCCACGTGTGCATCCAGTCAGCGCCACGTGTTTGCCACGTCAGCAGAACTGCCACGTCAGCAATTTCCGGGTACATTTCAGATAGGTCCCTGAAATTTCTAGAAATTACATTTTGGCCCCTGTACTTTTTGAAAATTATATTTTAGTCCTTGAACTTTTCCGTAATTGAAATTTGGACCCTGAACTTTCGGAAATTGCACTTTGAACCCTGTAATTTCTGAAATTTGCAAATTGGTCCATGTGTCAAATTTTGACAAACGAAGTGTCATTTCCACTATTTTCGACCATTCTAGACGCATCGGTGAGGTCCGTTTTTTGAAATTTTTCTTAGAATTTTTATGATGGATGGGGGCAACGGAAAAATGATTTTGTTAACTAGTACAAACTATTTCACATGGAGTGGAAGGATGATAGACCTTCTGTATGTGAAGGACTATGATGGATCGGTATTTCTAGAGCAGAAACCAGAAGGAATGTCCGATGAGAAGTGGGCTAATCTTCACCAGAAATGATGCAGTACTATTCGTCAGTGGATCGACGATAGTATCGTCAACCATGTGAGTGAAGAAACAAATGCACGTGTCTTATGGAGAAAGTTGGAGGAGCTTTTCTGAGCAAAGACTGGCAAAAACAAGCTGTACTACATCAAGAAGATGATGGGGTTGAAATACCAGGAAGGTACAGCTGTGGCGGACCATATCAACGATTTTTTTGGCACCATGAAAGAATTGTCGGGATTGTGCATAAACTTCGGTGATGAGGGAAATGGCTTAATACTCTTTAATACGTTATTAGAATCATGGGAAACGTTCAGATCTACGGTGATAAATTCAGCCGCAGATGGGAAAGTCACTATGGAGATGGAAAAGACCAGGATCTTCGAGGAAGAAAAGAGGAAGAGAATGTAGGAGTCAGCATCAACCTCAACCTCAGAAGCTCTAGTGACAGAGAAGAACATCAGAAGAGGGATGAGTAAAATCCGAGGCATAGGGAGATCAGACAAAAACTGAGGTAAATCT
Source organism: Zanthoxylum bungeanum (assembly GCA_019454045.1). Lineage (NCBI taxonomy): Eukaryota > Viridiplantae > Streptophyta > Magnoliopsida > Sapindales > Rutaceae > Zanthoxylum > Zanthoxylum bungeanum. Next base: position 108,845 of record SKCR01005113.1, on the reverse strand, counting down.
AAAACTAGAGATATTGAGTGCTATCACTGTAAAAAGAAAGGCCATATGAAGAGGATTGCTACAAACTGAAGAACGAGCAGTCCAGGAGAGACGGTGACTCTAATCAAGAAAGAGTTGCCACTACCACCGACAAAACCTCCAAGGAATTCTGCATTATATACGAAGAAGATGTTGTGAATCTTGCCAGCCACGAGACCAGTTGGGTGATAGATAGTGGTGCCTCCATACACGCCATATCTCGTAGAGACTTCTTTTCATCTTACACACAAGGAGACTACATTGCTGTAAGGATGAGGAATGACAGCAAGTCCAAAGCCGTTGGTATTAAAGACATCTACCATAAAACAGATAACGAGATAAGGCTAGTGTTGAAGGGAGTCAAGCACATCCCAAACATCCGGTTAAACCTGATCTCAACAGGCAAGCTGGATGATGAAGGTTTCTGCAGCACCTTTAGTGACGGCACTTGGAAGCTCACTAAAGGATCAATGGTGGTGGCACGAGGTAAGAAAGACTCAACTCTATATTTGATGCATCCTATGCTTTCAAATAGTAGCATAAATACAGTCAACAGTAATGAGACAGCCGAGATATGGCATAAAAAGCTCGGTCATATGAGTCAAACGGGGATGGAGATACTACGCAGGTGGAATGTTCTTCCTGAATTGAAGAACTCACACTTAGGGAAGTGTGAACACTGCATGGCTGGAAAGCAGAACAGAGTGTCCTTCCAGAGCTCTCCGCCTCAGCGGAAACCGGAGGTACTTGACCTCATACATTCAGATGTATGTTGTCCGATGCAGACTATAACACTTGGTGGGTCACTGTATTTTGTGAAATTCGTTGATGATCATTCAAGGAAGACATGGGCATACACCTTGAAGAGAAAAGATCAAGTGTTGGAGTGTTCAAGGAATTTCACGCCCTGGTGGAGAGAGAATCCGGCAAGAAACTCAAATCCATCAGAAGAGACAACGGTGGAGAATACAGAGGTCCGTGTTATCAGTACTGCAAGACGCAAGGAATCCGACATCAAATGACACCTCCGAAGACACCTCAGCTGAATGGCCTAGCTGAGAGGATGAACAGAACCTTGTGCGAAAGGGTCAGAAGCTTACTGTCACAAGCCAAACTGCCGAAGATATTTTGGGGGGAGGCACTCAACACAACAGTACATGTTTTAATATGTCCCCAGCGGTCGCACTGAAAGGTAATGTTCCTAACCAAGTTTGGACAGGTAAAGAAGTGTCATACGAACACTTACATGTCTTTGGGTGCAAAGTATTTGTACACATCCCAAATGACGAGAGATTCAAGCTTGATGCAAAGACGCGATAGTGTGTCTTTATTGGCTATGGTCAGAATGATTTCGGCTACAAACTCTATGATCCTGTGGAGAAGAAGATTGTCAAAAGCCGAGATGTTGTCTTTGTTGAATACTAGACCATAGAAGATATCCGAAAGGAGATAAATACAATGCCCCAACAATACAGAGATATGAATCCAGAACCTCATGCACCGGTGCCAATACGAGTTGAAGATGAGGTTCCCAGACATGAGGGTACATGTGATGAAGCTCCCAGAGATAATGATCATGATCAACCACCAATACCTGAAGCTACACCAATAGTTCCACAGAGAATGTCTGACAGAGAGAGGCGACCTTCAACTAGATACTCTGCATATGAGTATGTGCTGCTTACTGACGGGAGAGAACTCGAGAGCTACAAGGAGGCTGTGGAAACAGAAGACAAAGAAAAGTGGGAGGAATCCATGCAAGATGAGATGAAATCTTTGCATGATAATCACACTTTTGAGTTGGTGAAATTGCCAAGAGGCAAACGGGCTTTGAAGAACAAATGGGTGTACAGGGTGAAGCAACAGGAGCACACTTCACAACCCCGGTACAAAGCCAGACTAGTTGTCAAAGGATTCAATCAGAGGAAAGGCATTGACTTCGATGAAATCTTCTCTCCAGTTGTGAAGATGTCATCCATCAGAGTGGTACTCAGCTTAGCAGCAAGCCTCGACCTGGAAGTTGAGCAGATGGATGTCAAGACCACATTTCTTCACGGAGATCTGAAAGAAGAAATTTATATGGAGCAACCAGAAGGCTTCAGAGTCAGCGAGAAAAAGGACTATGTGTGCAGACTCAGAAAAAGCCTCTACGGTTTGAAACAGGCACCGAGACAGTGGTACGTGATGTTTGAGTCAGTTATGGGGGAGCAGGGATACAAGAAGACCATTTCAGACCATTGTGTTTTCGTTCAGAAATTTTATGATGATGACTTTATCATCTTACTACTGTACGTAGATGATATGTTGATAGTTGGCCAGAATCAATCGAGGATTGATAATTTGAAGCAGCCGCTGAGTAATTCTTTTGAGATGAAAGACTTGGGGCCAGCTAAACAGATTCGTGGCATCATGATCGGCCATGATCAGAAAGCCAGGAGGTTATACTTGTCACATGAGTAATACATTGAGAAGGTACTTCAGAGATTCCAGATGGACAAGGCTAAAGCGGTTAGCACTCCTCTTGCTACCCACTTTAGATTGAGTACACAATAGAGTCCCTCTACTAAGACAGGGAAGGAGGAAATGAAACAGGTTCCATACACCTCAGCAGTGGGAAGTCTTATATATGCCATGGTGTGCACGAGGCCAGACTTGGCACACACAGTTGGACTAGTCAGCCAGTTTATGTCAAACCCAGGAAGAGAACACTAGAATGCTGTCAAATGGATAATGCGGTATCTGCGAGGCACATCCAAGATGAGATTATGTTTTGGAAGCGACAAGCCAGTGTTGATGGGCTACACCGATTCAGATATGGCAGGAGATGTGGATACCCAAAAGTCTACTTCGGGGTATCTGATTACTCTCTCATGGGGAGCTGTGGCATGGTAGTCAAGGTTGCAGAGATGTGTTGCACTTTCTACAACAGAGGCAGAATTCATTGCAGTTACAGAAGCTTGCAAGGAATTACTGTGGATGAAGAAATTTGTCCAGGAATTGGGTTTCAAGTAGGAGAAGTACATTTTGTACTGCGATAGCCAGAGTGTTATCTACCTTAGTAAAAATTCGACTTTTCACTCGAGATCAAAACATATCGATGTGAGGTATCACTGGATACAGGACGTCCTGAGCTCAATGTTGTTAGAACTCAGGAAGATTCACACTGACGACAACGGTGTCGATATGTTCACCAAGGTTTTACCAAAGGAGAAGCTTGAAATTTGCCGTGCCATAGCCGGGATGAAAAAACTATCCACATAGTCAGGTGGGGAGATACAGAGAATTACGATTGGCTTGATCCCAACTCAGGGTACGTAGGCAGTCATACAGATGCAGCCAGGGGAGTATCTTTTTGAGAAAACTCATTGTAAATATTTTAAGAGTGAACCTAGAGATAAAACTCTTATGTAAGGGTTTACAGTGAACCTAGAGGACAAAACTCTTGGTTGCAGGTGAGCCACGGAGAACTCGGTGTAAGTTGTGGATTCAACTTAGTGCAAATCTTCTAGCGCAACTTGAGGAAGTGATTATAGGCATTGTTAGCGTAACCACTATAAATCACTAGTGTCATTTTCTCTATTCCTTAATTTTTAATTATCGCATGTTTATTTTCATATTTGCATATTAATTAGAAACTTGCTATTAAGGAATATATTGTGATTAAGAAAATTGACCTAAGCTAAATTGGTAAAGCTACCAGCTTAGTAGCGTAAAATCGACAAGAATTTTTTTTCCACATATTTATACCATTACCCAATTCCCCCCCTTGCGATATATAGTTGTGTTTTGTTGGGATATATTACCTAGAGCTTCATGTAATTTAAACAGTTTTATATGTTATGAAATAAAAATGATGCATTATTCATTTATAAAAGTGTTTGTTTATATTTCGCATATTGTAAATTATCTTGATTACCCTAGATTACACATGTACCTTCAGAATTATTGTATGAGTGTCATACACAAGAGGATTTAAGTCTGAATTTCATAATCTAAAATAGTCCATAAAGAGCAAACAGAGCAAATACTTTGTTTGTGTTTTATCTATAGCTGCGGTCCATTCTATAATTGTATGGCGACCTTGATCCGGGATCGTCCATATGGAGACATGAGAATGGAGGCACCTTGTATGATGTGATCATATGGGACTAGACCCAGATAGAAATGATTTTCTTATAATATCTGTTAAATAAAGAAATTCTTTTCGATCTACTAGATGGTCATATATGGATTGATCGTAATCTTGAGTGTGCTATGAACTCCTACATGGCAGGCTATGTCCTTTAATTTATAAAGGTGCGGTTGGTGTAGCAGTCCCGATCAATAGCTACATACTTTGGGGCATGGTCTGGTGTGTAGCTGAGGACGTTTTATATAGACATGGAGTTCACTCCTTCTTGCGAGAAGTAGATGAGTATCTTTTTATGGGTTGATTCGGTACTTTAACGGTTAGAGCGCTCAAATCTTTCTTACGAATAGAGAGATTAAAATTCATAATGGTTATGAATAAATCGTTCATTAGAGAATCAATGGTACTTAAGGTAAAAATAATTAGAGGAGTATAATGGAAATTATGACCTGACTCTAATTTTGAGATATTCGTGAAGAGTTAATCTATATATAATGACTATATCGATGGACACCGATTTGGTTCAGCTTAATATACCATTTGCGGCAACGAGAGTACAACTTCGGGTTTTCTAGTGGAATAACACATAGTTAATAATTCGAAATATTCAATTAAGAGCTTAATTAATATTTCGATATTATTGGAGCTCAGAACCCTAGGTCCATTTGGTCCCCATGCTAGCTCAATATACCGTAGCGGATTTAGTATAGTTGGATAGTCTAATTTATATACTCACATATGTATAAATATTATTAATATGATTAATGATATTATTTGTCACACTTGAAACTATATATTAAAAGTTAATATATGGTTTTAATAATTATATGATAATTATTAAATGTATAAAATTAAATTATATTTAATATAATTTAATACGGCTATTATTGGAATTTCAAGCTTTGGGTTTTTGGAGACCCTTGATTACTTTTGGAAGTTATATTTTCCAAAAGGATTAATTGAATATTTAATTTTGTAACATTTTCTTATTATGGTAATTAAGATTGTTGTTACAAAAATTTTTTGATTCCACACATGCTTGGCCGAATTTTTGAGAAATGAAAGGGAAGGGTTTTGTGATTTTTTGGAAATTAGAAACCCTAGGTATAAAAAGAAAATGTGATTTTCTTTTGCAACCTAATTCATTCCTGAACCCTTACCACCTCTCTTCTTCTTCATTCTCTCTCAAAAGTTGAGAAAAACCTAAAGAAAGAACTAGAAGAAAATCAAAATAAAAAAATACAAGTGTGATTCCATCTCTAAAACATTTAGGGATTTGATATTGTGAGTCTAGCCCACACTAGTTTCCTTTGGTAATGATATATAGCTCGGAAGACTTTGTAGTGTTGAACAAATAATCATCTTAATCTTTTCTTGTTTGGTACTAGTGAGGCTTATTTTTGCGCACTGCCGCCCCTTACATGGTAAAATGGAACTCGGTTTGGTTTCGTTTTAATCCAGAATTTTTGGAGAACATATAGGGATGTTTTGAGGCTGTGTTGAGGCTTTTTTAAGTGAAAAATCAGAACTGAATCATAGCCATTGTCCACGCATTTCAGGGGTTGTTTCGGCAGTGCACTAGGCGCGAATCGAGTCCAAAACATTCCATTTTTTGTGAGGTTGTTCGGGGCTGTTCGGGGACTGTTCCGGGGCTTGAATTTTTTCTAAAATAGGAGCAAAATTTCAGTGGTGGGCAGAAACAATTTCAAGTCCGATCTGTGTGTCTAAGCCATTTCTATTGCGCAAGGAAAACATTTCCTACAATTAGCATCAAGAGCAAGGTTGAAAAGTGTTCTTAACTATTCTCTTTTTCATTTAAAGTTTTTGTTTTTTATATATTTATATGGGTTATAAATATTGAGATGCATGTTTAGATGAGTAGGTACAAAATAATATTCATGTGATGAATGGATTTTGCATTGGGCGTAAAAAAAATTTTGGCTCTTATTTTTATGTTGGTTTTAATTTTGGAAGTACGGCCATAAGGCCATTGTTTACAATTGTTGTATTTTTATTTTCCAACATAAAATTTCAATTATTGTAATTTGGAGTATCGAAGTCGCAAAAGGAGCCAACACCACATTGGAGCTTGATTTGAAGACCAAGGGATGCCTTGGGAATTTTGACACTAATTAGTTAGTATAGGAAAAATAAGAGTCCGGTAAATGTAAAATATATTTTATGTTATATGCATGTTTAATTCGAATTATTTGAATAACATGTCTTATAGCTTAGGGTACCTACTCTTCCATTTCACATGTCATAACATACATTGGATGCATAATCATTATAGACATGAAATGTGATTTTATGTGATTTAAAATGTTTAAATTAGAATATGATATGCATGGAAAAAAATTAATTTGATTAATTGGTTTTATGGTTTAAAATTTGAATTCTAATATATTGGGCTTAATAAATGCATAATAAATTCGATTGGTATATAGGATAGAAACCTAGACATAAATTCCATAGCCGAATCCGAATAGATGGTAATGTGGTCTATACTCGGGATATAATTCCATATACCATTCGATTTTATAACGCACTAAGATTAATTAAATAGTTTAATATAAATCTTGACCATTTTAGGATTCTAAAATTTTAAACCAATTAGTGTTATAGTATTTTAAAAGATAAAATATAATAGGTCACTAATATCGCTCTAATTAAATTAGTTTAATTGAGTAATATAATTAGTATAGACTAATGGAAATTAGTGATACAAATTTTAAGAGTTAAAATTGGTAAGGTCACTAATGGTGTACTAGTGTAAATAAGAGTTATGATTTAGCCGCCATAAATTTATTCACACTAGTTAAATTAAAATATTAGATATTTTATAAATAGAAACCTTAAACTCAAAATAGTGAGTGGGAGAGGGATATATGACAATATATCCCACGATCTCCGTTGTTAGTCCGAAAATATGATATTCAAAAGGCGCCTCGAGACAGCTTTTCTTTCGTCCCCCTACGGATGGTGTCCATTTTAGGTCAATATCATGTTTGGATTTCGAGAGGATATGGATTCTAGATGTAACTGGTGAACTGACCTACCCTATGGCGGCACTTCACTAGTTAAGTCCAAGAGTTCCCAAACGACGGTCACACTCACAAAGGAATGATTAACTGTTAATCTAAATTCCTTGATCGAATCAAATAGTAGTTGGTTAATATAAGAATAAGAGTTATTCATACATATATTATTCAATTGAGATTGTCTCGATCTATCATGCAAATACTTGATCTACCCTACGGCGGCACTTATTTATGGGATGATAGATTTTCGTGGCATATTGAAAATTATCTTGAATACCCTAAATTACACATGTAACTTCAGACTTAGTGTATGAGTGTCATACACAAGAGTATTTATGTCTGAAGTTGGTAATCTAAAGTAGTCCATATAGAGCAAACAAAACGAGTATTTTGTTTGTGGTTTATCTATAACTGCTGTCCATTCTATAATTGTATGGAGACCTTGACCCGGGATCTGTTAGTGTCCTACAAATGCCCAATGTCTCTAAACAATGATTTGTGTGTGAATTATCAAGTAAAGTTTGCGGAATAACTTACATTGATTGGATGAGAATTTTCAAAAAAAAACTCATTGAAGTAGAAGCTCCAAGCTTTGTGTTGAGTTAAAAACTCGTGGGTGAGTTTCCCTATCACCTTAAAAAGACTCTTTAAGTGCTAGCTTGTAGAATTTTGCAACAAAAATTCCAAGGGGAGAGAGCAAGGCCCACGGCCAAAGAGAGAGAGAGAGAGAATGAAGGTGAATAGTAACTTCTAAAGTTGACTTAGTTGGTGTGTTGTGAAGTAAATGCCACATTTATATCTTGCCAACTACTCACATCATATGTAAAATAATTTGATGTAAGTTGTGGGTTCCACCCAATTAAATTCCAAATTCAAGTTGGCTAACACAACACACTTTGGGTCCGGGTTCGTTTAATCCGACTAAACAAATTTTCCGTCGCTAAATAATTAAATCCAATTTAATTAAATAATTATGTCTCCCAAAATTATTACGAAAGTCGCTTAAGAATTAATTCCAAATTAATTTGTCCGCCCGAATTAAAATCTAATTTTAATTCCGTATTGAAATTTTATTTCAATTAATATATCCGATATATTATTTAGCCCAAATTAATAAATTGAATAGAAAAATCCAATTTAACTATTAAATTTATTTTTCCGGTTAATTCCAAACTCTCTTCTATACGAATTTAATCCCAGGTTAATTCTTACCGCAATTAATCCCAGATTAATTTTCTCTCTCATAATTAATCGTAGATTAATTCTGTTTGAGTCAAATGTCATTGGTGAATCTTTGGGAAGCGACCCAAAAGATCCCTGGATATATTGTCAGTAAATGCGGTCATCGGACTATCTAAACACATGCGTATCTCGTACCACATTCTCACCGATTTACAAGACATGGTTGGCTTCTAGAAAAGCACCGTGCCTACCCAATTCTCCAGAAGTATTCAACGAAGAATATATAGTCTTTATCAGGTGTAGTATACATAGTATTGCGTAATACGATCCAGTATCGGATGTTATATGCTAGGCCTAGGGCTGGAATTGTGTTTGCCCCGTATGAAGCATATATCGGATCACTAGCATCTAGTCTCTGTAATCGGATAATCATGACCTAGTCATACTATCTCCATAGCTGCAACATTTAAGAGTATTAGTTATGTATCTTGTGTGATCATCATCTCCATATGACTGAAGTGATACTCTCATCTTGACATCACACCCAATACATTATGATTCTCAGTAAACCTAGAAAAGGCGTACACAGAACCTATTAAAGATCCGGACGACCAAAACCAAAGTAGACTGATTTTCGTAAGTATTAGCGATGCAAGTCTCAACTTAAAGATCACATACACCTACTCTGATTCGGATTCCCATAGACACATAGTCATAATACCAATGGGACTCCGAGGGGTCTATCCAAAGCGAAGTTGTTCCCGGTCCAACGGCTAACAGAACCTTATATCACACTTGCATAAGTATCCAATACTTAAATATATGAGAACTATGTCATTAAGCTTTTATAACGCGCACAAGTGTAATACTAGTCTATTCTGCATTATCGATGTCCAATCTCGATAATACTACGACTAGGGATATTTAATGATTAAACCGTTCGTGGATTAATATTGTCTCATATCTTATTAATCCGATTTAACCATATCAATTTTTATCATTTATATATCCAAGTAATCATATTACAAAATGATAAAATAGCAATTTCTTTTGTCACATAGTTAATTTGTATAAAAACACCATGTCTTTTACAAATAGTGATGCTATGGTTCATAATTGTCCAAAAATCTCCCACTTGGCTTATAGCCAATCACTCAAGTATCTAACACCTGAACTATGTACATGTCGCTCAAACTTTTGCTGAGAAATAGCTTTCTTCAGCGGATCTGCAAGGTTATCATCTGATGCGATCTTTTCGATCTTTACATCGCCACGATGTATGATCTCATGAATCAGACGAAACCATTGAAGTACATGCTTGGATCGTTGATGAGACCGCAGTTCCTCAGCATGTGCTATAGCCCCGTTATTGTCACAATACAAATGTACGGGCTCAGCTGCTAACGGAACTACTCCTAATCCAATTAGGAATATTACAGATCCAAAATGCTTCTTTTGCTGCCTCAACCACAATAATGTATTCCACTTTTATTATTGAATCGATAACAATATCTTGCTTGGAAGATTTCTAGCTCATTGCTCAGTTATTCAAACAAAATATGTACCCTGATTGTGACTTACAGTCGTCTTTATCGGTTTGGAAACTTGCATCGGTGAACCCAGTAACCTCAACTTCTTCATCCCCATGGACTGTGAAAACATCCTTAGTTCATCTAAGATACTTAAAGATGTTATTAATGACAATTCAGTGACCATTACCATTTATCGGCCTGATAGCACTGCACAGGCTCAAAGCATATGAGACATCAGGTCGCGTACATATCATGGCATACATGATCGATCCGACTGCAGAAGCGAACAAGATCCGATTAATTGAATCTCTCTCATCTTGAGTTTTAGGACACATGTTCTTAGATAGAGAGACGCCAAGTGACACTGGAAGAAGCCCCATATTAGACTGATCTATGTTGAATCTCTTCAACACTTTGTCAATGTACGAGCTCTGGGAGAGTCCAAGCAGCTTTCTAGATTTATCCCCATAGATCCATATTCCCAGAAATAAAGGTTGCTTCTCTTAGGTCTTTCATGGAGAATTTTAATGAAAGCCAAGCTTTCACCGATTGTAGCATGGGAATGTCATTGCCTAAAAGTAATACATCATCAACATATAGGGCAATGAATGTCAGTGTGCTCCCACTAACCTTCTTATAAACACAAGAATCATCTTCGTTTTGAATGAAACCATATTCTTTTATGATCTCATCAAAACGTTCGTTCCAAGAACGCGATGCTTGCTTCAATCCATAAATGGATCGATTTAACTTGAAAACCTTATTTGCATGTTTTGGCATGACAAAACCATCAGACTGTTACATATAATCATCCTCTAAAAGATTTCCATTAAGGAAAGTGATTTTGACGTACATCTGCCATATTTCATAATCGAAATGAGCAGCAATAACAAGAATTATCCGAATGGATTTCATCATGGTAACAGGTGAAAAAATTTAATCCTAATCGACAGCATGTCGTTGATGATACCCTTTCGCTACAAGCCTAGTTTTGTACGTTTGTATGTTGCATTCCATGTCCGTCTTCCTCTTGAAGACCCATTTATAACCAATCGGCTTAACGCCTTTTGGTGCATCAACCAGTGTCCAAACTTGGTTGGTATACATGGAATCCATTTCGGACTTCATGGCCTCTTGCCATAAAGTGGAGTCTATACCTTGTATTGCTTCCTCATACATAGTCGGCTCATTATCCTCAATAAGATTAATATCTACATGAGGTGAGATCACAAAACCCATACCTCTCAGGTTTTTTTCTGACTCTCTCTAACCTATACGGTTCTTGTGAATTAGAAGATTGTGGAGCAGTCTCATCCTTGATGGATTGTTGGTGTTCCGAGATGGGGTCAGTGCCAAGAACAGTATCACTCCGATTTTCATCGAGTTCTACTTTCCTCCCACTTATCACTGTATCTATGAATTCCTTTTCGAGGAAAATTGCATGAAGAACAACAAATACTTTGTTATCTTGTGGTTTATAGATGTAATATCTTTTGGTTTCCCTAGGATAACCTACGAATAGGCATTTATCCAATTTGGGTTCAAGTTTGGTACCATCCAAACGTTTAACGTATGCCCAGAATCCCAAAATCTTCAGGAATGAGAAACCTGGTTTCTTTCCTGTCAATATTTCATATGAAGTCTGTCCAACAGACTTTGACGGAACCTTATTCAAAATAAGTATTGCACTATTTAATGCATATCCCCACAAGGAAATTGGTAGCTCAGTACGACTTATCATTGACCTTACCATGTCCAACAAAGTTTGGTTTCTCCGTTCGGACACACAGTTCAATTGAGGTGTTCCGGGAGGAGTGCACTGTGAAAGAATACCATATTCTTTCAAGTAATCTTGAAAATCATTGATTAAGCATTCTCCACCACGGTCCGACCGTAATATTTTAATACTTTTACCGGTCTGTTTTTCTACTTCGTGTCGAAACTCTTTGAATTTCTCAAAATTTTCCGACTTGTGTTTCATAAGTTACACATAACCATAACACGATGCATCATTTGTAAGGGTTACGAAGTATTCATATCCACCTCTAGCCTGGCTAGAAATGGGCCCACATACGTCACTATAAATGAGGGCTAACAGCTCGGTGGCACGTGCACTCTTACCACTAAAAGGTGTTTTAGGCATTTTTCCTAATAGACAGAATTCGCAGACATCATATGAAGTAAGATCAAATCCGTCCAAGTATCCACTCTTCGAAAGTGTGGATATACAAGTCTTGTTAATGTGTCCCAGACGACAATGCCACATATAAGTTTCATCTATTTTACTCAATTTGAGCCTTTTGTTTGCCATGTTATATGTTTGAGATTCATTTATATTCAAAATATAAAGACCGTTATTAACATCTACTGTACATATCATGATATCATCTTTATATAAAAAAACACCCAGTGTTCCTGAATACAAAGACATACCCGCATCGGGTTAAACAAGATACAGAGATGATGTTCATAGTCAAACTAGGTACAAAACTACAATCACCTAATGTAATTACATGCCCCGATGGTAGATTCAAAACATAGGTTTCTACCGCCAAAACAGTGACTCTCGTCCCATTTCCGATTCACAGGTCGATCTCTCCTGAAGCTAGTCTCCTGTTAATCTGCAGATCCTGCACATCAGTACATATGTGAGTACCACATCCAGAATCAAAAATCTATTTTTTAAAACTAGTAGTGGACATGTTTATTTCAATAACAAACATACCTGAAGCTGGAGCCTTGCCCGTCTTCACTTCCCTCTACTCTGCCTTGTACTCACAGCAGTCACGCTTCCAGTGACCCCGTTTGCCATAATATAGGCAGACGTCTTGGGATATGTCCTTAGTCTTCCCAGAAGACTGTGATTATTTGGCATTGCCCTTTTTCTTCTTTTTCTTCACACCCCAGAAGCCTTTGGCCAAGGCTTGGCCTTCTAGGATGTCGAAGTAAGATGTGCCTCGTGCTTCTTGCTCTTCAGAAGATCTGGCTCTCCCTCTTTCAGCATCACCATTAACTATCCAAGAGTCTTTTCTTGGTTCATCATATTGTAGTTCATGACGAACCTGCCCCAGCAGTCAGGCAGAGACTGTAAGATCAAATCTATGGAAGTCTCGGCCTCGAAGGTTATGCCCAGCTGACCTAGCTGTTCCATGTCAGCAATCATCTGCTCTACATAGTGCTAGACAGATGTACCCTCTAACATACGCGAGCGAAAGAGCTTCTTTTACAATTCATACTTCTGAGATCTAAGGTTAGATCTATGAAGGTCCTTCAATTTCAACATCATGTTAAAAGGATCCAATCATTTGTTCTGACGAAGAAATTGAGGAGTCATTGCGGCAAGTATAACGGATTGAGCGGTAAATTTATCATCTCGATGAGTCTTCCAAAGCTCATGATCAACTAGTCACTCAAGTTCGGGCTCATGCCTGAGAGGTCTCTCTATAACATAGAGTAACTTCTCGGCTCCCAGGACTATCTTGAGATTCATCTCCCAATCTGGAAAATTGGAGCCGTTAAAGATATTATCGACAATGATTATGTCCCTAACGCTAATCTTTCCCACCATCTCGATAGCAATAGTCCAACTATCTAATCAATGATATCGGGTACACTCAAAATGCAATGGTTAATATAGTCCAACTATACAACCAAATACAAGTGGAGTAGTATCTTGTACAGTCTAAATGACCAAAGAAAGCAATAAAAGATATTAGTCCAACTAATATATACTTATATATATATATATATATATAACGTGATATAATAATAAAAGAGCGCGTATTAAACGAAATTGCAAATTTAATACTGGCCTCCCATTATTTTTCGGCGAGCTTCTAACCCTCTGTTGAGTACTCGGGAAACCTAGTTTCCTAGTGGGCTAGGATCCCCGTTAAATAACACACAACCTTGACTTTGGCCAACAACCTGTATGAAACTTAACTAGGTATATCTCTAAGATCAATCGGATCTAATCCAATTCCTAGATCTGGTAGGTGGACCTCCAAGTCCAAAACATATATCCAATATATCATCCTAACCTTTTCCTCTGAATCAACTAAGTCTTGGCTTTGGCTCAACAAGCTTAATGATTCCAGTTAAACGCGACCCATTGATAGTGGGAAAGCTTCGTAATCCACGTCGATGAACATGAAGTGACCTTGACTTTGGCCAACAAGTCACGACTGCCCAAGACATGCGATATATAAAAAAGGTTTCGTGGTTCAAACACATCCGCGATGGACAATGATCTTGACTTTGGCCAACAAATCAAAGTCAATCTTGGATCTTGAGAGAGAACCACTCAATGGAAGGAAAACGCTTAATATTAAAGTGAGGGTTTTTTCATAAATTGGCAACCAATTTTTTTCCTTTGATTAGGTCTCATCATACACCCTCAAACATGCATTCTAAAAGCATAATAAGGCGCGATAAAATTAATAATGATATGCGGAGGGATATATAATACAATTCGCTCCTAGAACAAATCATTCTCTCTTTCCTCTCTCCCGCTAGCACTTTACATTCTTCTACCCAATTACGTAACACTAAAAGAAACCTCATTTACATTTAGGGGAATTGGTGAGAAGAGAAATACAAAGAGAATATGAGGTGAAAGGCTGGACATGCGGGTCCAATTTAAATAAATTCCAAATTTACAACAATTTCCAAAATTGCCCCCACCCAACTAATATCCATCAGATATACATTATTCAACAAATACATCCAAGTATTCACACAAAGCATGTTGTCAATCAATCTAATCCAATTAATTAATCTTTGATTAATGACCATCCAATGTTCATACAACGATTTGATTTGCGTGAGTCCAACTCATTTAAGAATAAATACTCAAAGTACGTATTCTTGAATTATATCAAACTATAATTTTAAATCCAATTTAAATTGTATCCCATACTAATTCATGTTTAATTCCAAATTAAACAATTACACTTATTTTAGTGCCTTTTAGACTTGGATTCCAAATCCAATCTAAATGGGTCTCAAAGGCCCAATTAGCATCCAATGTCAATTCAATTAAAGTCCAATGGGCTTTCAATTAATTTTTTAGGCATAGACTTTGGCCATTATGGATCCAACCCAAAATGCCAAGGCCCAATTAAGAATCACCCTATGCCAAAAATCAATTTAGGCCCATTAGGCCCAATTAAATTATTAAAGGCCCAAAAGTCATATTTGGACTTTATGAAAATGGTTTTAGGCCCAATTGGATCCAACCCAATTGTCCAAAACCATACTTGGCCCAACCAAGCCCACTAGCCCAGTTACAACAAATAAATTAACACAATATTCCAAATATTTTATTAATTATATTAAAGTGTAATTAACATAATTAATTAATTAATCTAATATTTCCAAAATATTAATTGATCTAATTAATCATGCTTAAATATTTAAATTCATGTCCAACACAAATTGAAGCAAAATAAACTCATTCAACATGCTTCACACTCACGGTAAAGGCAAGGAAATAACATTCAATTTTGATTTCAATCCAATTAAATCAACAATTAATATTCAATTCATGCCGATTAACATATCCAATTGTTAAATTTCAAAAATCACCATGAGAAATCCCTAGGGTTCATTCGGCCAATGTAAGATAATTAGGGAAATTTTTTATCCAACCAATTTTCACAAATCCAATTTGCATAACTCTAAGTTATCATCATCCAACCATAACCAAATAATCAATTTGGAAAAATACATGCTCCAAGCAAAATCCCCAAATTAAAGTCCATAAACCCTAGAATTCAAATAAAGTTTAGATTGGCTCTTGATACCATTGTTAGTGTCCTACATATGCCCAAGCTCTCTAAAAAATGATTTGTGTGTGAATTTATCAAGTAAGTTTGCAGAATAACTTACATTGATCGGATCAGAATTTTCAAAAAACTCATTCGATGTAAAAGCTCCAAGTTTTGTGTTGAGTTCAAAAATCTTGGCTCAGTTTCCCTATCACCTTAAAAAGACTCCTTAAGTGCTAGCTTTTAGAATTTTGCAACAAAAATTCCAAAGGGAGAGAGCAAGGCCCACGGCCAAAGAGAGAAAGAGAGAAGAAATGTGAATAGTAACTTCCAATGTTGACTTGGTTCGTGTGTTGTGAAGTAAATGCCACATTTATATCTTGCCAACTACTCATATCATATGTCAAACAATTTGATGTAAGTTGTGGGTCCCACCCAATTAAATTCCAAAATTCCAGTTGGCTAACATAACACACTTTGGGCCCGAGTTCGTTTAATCTGACTAAACGAATTTTCCGTCGCTAAATAATTAAATCCAATTTAATTAAATAATTATGCCTCTCAAAATTATTATGAAGTCGTTTACGAATTAATTCCAAATTAATTTGTTCGCCCGAATTAAAATCCAATTTAAATTCCGCATTGAAATATAATTTCAATTAATATATCCGATATATTATTTTTGCCCAAATTAATAAATTAAATAGAAAAATCCAATAACTATTAAATTTATTTTCCTGATTAATTCCAAATTAATCGCGTTCTCTCTTCAATACGAATTTAATCCCAGATTAATTCTTACCATAATTAATCCCAGATTAATATTCTCTTTCATAATTAATCATACATTAATTCTGTTCAAGTCAAATGTCATTGGTGAATCTTTGGGAAGCGATCCAAGAGATCCCTGGATATGTTGGCAGTAAATACGGTCATCAGATTATCCAAACACGTGCGTACCCCGTACCACGTTCACACCGATTTACAAGACATGGTTGGCTTCTAGCAAAACACCGTGCCTACCCAATTCTCCAGAAATATTCAATAAGAATATATAATTTGTATCAGACAGAATATGCATAGTATTGCGTAATACGATCCAGTATCGGATGTCACATGCTGAATTGTGTCTGCCCAGTACGAAGCATATATCGAATCACTAGCAACTAGTCTCTGTAATCGGATAATCATGACCTTGTCATACTATCCCGATAGATGCAGCATTTAAGAGTACTAGTTCTCTATCCTGCGTGATCATCATCTCCATATGACTGAAGTGAGACTCTCATCTTGACATCACACCCAATACACTACGATTCTCAGTAAACCCAGAAGAGGCGTACACAGAACATGTTAAAGCTTCGAACGACAAAAACCAAATTAGACTTATTGTCGCAAGTATTAGCGATGCAAGTCTCAGGTTAAAGATCACATACACCTACCTTGATTCGAATTCCCATAGACACATAGTCATAATACCAATGGGACTCCGAGGGGTCTATCCATAGCGAAGCTGTTCTCGGTCCAACGGCTAAAAGAACCTCCTATCACACCTGTATAAGTATCCAATACTTAAGTATATGAGAACTATGTCGTTAAGCTTCCATAATGCACACAAGTTAATACTAGTCTATTCCGCATTATCGATGTCCAATCTCAATAATACTACGACTAGGGATATATAATGATTAAACCGTTCGTGGATTAATACTATCTCATATCTTATTAATCCGATTTAACCATATGGACTTTTATAATTTATATATCCAGATAATCCAATTAGAAAATGATAAAATAGCAATTTCCTTTGTCACATAGTTAATTTGTACAAAAACACCATGTCTTTTACAAATAGTGATGATGTGGGTCATAATTGTCCAACAGGATCGTCCATGTGGAGACATAAGAATGGAGGCACATTGTATGATGTGATCATATAGGACTGGACCCAGATAGAAAAGGATTTCTCATAATATCCGTTAAATAAAGAAATTTATTTCGATCTACTAGATGGTCATATATGGATTGATCTTAATCCTAAGTGATTTAATTTAAGGAAATGTGATTTTCTTTTGCAACCTAATTCATTCTTAAACCCTAGCCACCTCTCTTCTTCTTCATTATCTCTCAAAAGTTGAGAAAAACCTAAAAAAAAAAACAAGAAGAAAATAAAAAATAATAATAATACAAGTGTGATTCCATCTCTAAAACGTTTAGGGATTTAATATTGTGAGTCTAGCCCACATTAGTTTCCATTGGTAATGAGATATAGCTCGGAATACTTTGTGGTGTCGAAAAAATAATCGTCTTTAACTTTTCTTGTTTGGTACTCGGTAGTGAGGCTTATTTTTGTTCACTACCACCCTTCCTTGGTAAAACGAAACTCGGTTTGGTTTCGTTTTAATCCTGAATTTTTGGGGAACATATAGGGATGTTTTGGAGCTATGCTGGGGCTTTTTTCAAGTGAAAATTATAACTAAAACACAGCCACTGTCCACTTATTTCAGGGACTGTTTCGACAGTGCACTAGGTGCGAATCAGGTCCAAAACAGTCCATTTTTTGTTCGGGGACCGTTGCAGGACTATTTCAGGGCTGGAATTTTTTGTAAAACAGAAGTTAAATTTTAGTGGTGGTACTGGTTGCATTCGACCACTCTAAGGGAATGGTAGAAAGAAACTTTCAAGTTCGATCTATGTGCCTATGCTGTTTGCGCTACGCAAGGAAAACGTTTCCTACATGTTTATTGTGTGTTTTTACATAATTTCAATTGGTATCAGAGTAAGGTTTTCTAAAAAAAAGATTTAATCTTCCTAGAATCAATCATCACCTCTACAACCAACTCATCAAATCATGCAGAGGGAATTTCAACCACTAAACCTCCATTCTACACCAGAACCAAATATAGTCATTTGAAGATGAGGATATTAAACTACCTTCTTGTTGTTGATGTACAATGATTCAAAGTGATCACACAAGGTTAAAGGATGCCACAAAAGAAGTATAGCAATGGGGTGGAGTTTCCGTAGCCTCACTTTGAATGGACCAATGAGGAATACATGCAAGCCTCCTTAAATGCTAAGGCACTCAACCATCTTCTTTTTGTAATTTATCGGAGTAAATTAACAAGCTTCCGGAGTTTGGAAATGCATATGAACTGTAAAAGTCTATAGAAATAGTCAATGAGGGCAAATCCAAGTGAAAGAGTCAAAGATGAATTGGTTCATATGTTAGTTAGATATTTTCAAAATGGAAACCGGTGAAGAAATTGAGCATATGATTTCTAGGTTCACAAAAATTGTAAATCAACTTAGTGCATTAGGGAAAAATATTGACTCTAGTGATCAAGTGAAGAAAATTCTTAGGTCACTCCCTAAATAATATAGAATTTGCACCTCCTACATCAAGGAATCAAATAATGTCAACAATTTGATATTAGACAATTTAGTTGGAAATGAGATGGAGCTCAAGATGTACCTAATGGAATAATAAGAAGAAAGGAATAGGAAGAGATTAACTCTTAAGTCATTTGTGAGAAGAAATGATGATGCTAGCCCTAGTGATAAATAAAAAGATAGTGATTATGAGTTGGCACATATGACCAAGAAGTTCCTCAAATCCAAAAAATATAAATGGAAAACTCAGATAGATGAGAAGAAAGAAGAAAGTTGGCCACAGAAGCACAAGAAAAACAAGATTATTTGCTTTAAGTGTGAAAAGCCGGGTCTTGTGGTTGCCAATTGCCCAATGAGGAGATTCAAAGGAAAATTGAAGATGAAAGTAATGAAGGTTACTTGGAGCGATAGTGACACTAACTCATCTGATGCGGAGATTGAAGAGAGATTTACTCGCTTTTATGGCTATTGATGATCTAGATTAAAGCGATGAAGAAAATGTACATGATTCTCGTGAATATGATGAATTATTTGATATATTTAATGAATTGCATGAATTGTATGATTTGCTTAGAAAGAAGCACAAATTCACTATTAAATGATCATGCATCAATTGTTGAGAAAAATAAAATGCATGAAAAAGAGATTGCACACTTAAAAGACGAAAAACTAAAACTTAAAAAGAGCATATCTAGCATGATAACTAGCTCAAATTCATATATTTGTAAATCTATTATGAATATGAAGTTGCCTTGAATAAATAGATTGTGGATTTTCATAACGTTGTTATTAAATTTACTTTGGGAGAGAAAAGTTATAATATGTTTATTGGATCTCAAAGATGTTTTTTTAAAAGAGAAAGATTAGGATATATGCCTTACATCAAAAGAAAATTTTCGAAGAATTATTTTTTAAGGGCATCGAAATCTCTTGTTTGTTACTTTTAATGAAAATATCACATGTCATGCATGCAATAAAAAAGGACACAAAATATTTGAGTGCATGAACAAAAATGTGAACGTAAGTGCATGGGTTCCCTAAGGAACCAAACTTTACACCCATGGACCCAAGAAAATTTAAGTACCAAAATGCACACAAATGATTTATAGTGGGAGTTTTGGGATAGGGTATTAATGAGAAATGCATATTAATCCCAAAGACTTGACAAAGATGATGAAATAGCTCAAAAAGAGAAGAATGTCAAATGCAATCCTAAAAATGAATGAGTTTGATGATTGGTGGATTTGTCACTTTGTGACAACAGTAATAGGTAAAAAAAAATTACGAAAACATTAGTACTGTTTCGTCCAACTTATATATGTATGCTTATTTCAATTTATATGAATTGAACTTGAGTTTGAAGCATACTAGTGATTAGCAAAATTGTATGTCAAATGATTTTTCATTTGGTATCATTATATGCTTAATTATAATTATTAATCTCATTTATTATCAATTAGTATCAAATAAGGCTTATTAGTTTATATGAGATAAACGTTCCTTTTGAACGTTATGCATTGAATATGCTTTACCATTGATTATTATTGGTTGAAAATGAAATGTATGGAGATTGGCTTAATTTGAGCGATTTTGATAATCTATTCTAAAATTCCATTTTCTATGGAAAAATGGGAGAAATGAATGACAATACTAAATATGTATGATAAATGAACTTTCATATGTTTTTATGCACATATATTGTTTGGTATCTCAAAGAACTAAATTTTTACTTCTCTATCCTTTTTGATAATGTCAATGTGTTGGGGCAGATGTGGAACCCTTAGGGTCGGATCAGTGCCCCGTGCAGCAGAAGTGGGTCTAACCCATGGATATTTAGCATGGATATATTTTAAAATATTTTTATGTAAAACTAAATTTTGTTTCTCATTGGAGTTGTGAAGCTCCAAAGTGCGAGAGCAACACCTAAAGCTGAATGTCTCGGCATAGCGACGCGGAAGGTTGGGCGTCATGGCGCTCCTAGGTCTGATGCTCGATGTCGCGACTCTGAGGGGTCAGAGTCACGACACTACCGTAGGCTATGAGCATTTTTAAACTTCAAACCATTACTAAACACTTCTAATTTTCTCCAGTACTTCAAATACACCTCAAATCCATTTTTAGCTTCATAACCATCATCAACACATATTATACAACTAGCATACTTGTATTCTAAGTACTTATGTACATTTATTTGACTCAAAATAGAAACCAATTTAGAATTCCACTATGAAATATCTCATGAATAATTCTAGTTCACCCAAATGTGGTCAAGTGATTCTAGAATGGTAGCCATAACTCTAAGATTTAATCTAAGTTACAAACTCTTATTAATTATTCCATGTCCAACATGAACATCTTTGACCTAATTAACAAGCATATTGTGTTTATACTTCCAAAGCATCATAACAGAATCTATTAGCCTTATTTCAACTTCAAGCTATGTAATCATGCATTGAATACATAATTCATCACTATATGTCTCACTAATGAAAAACTCACTAATGAAGATCATAGCTTAAGAGAAGTTCAAACTTACCTAGAAAGCTTGATGCAAGATCCAATCTACTTCCCCTTTGTTGAAATGGTTGAAGAACTTCCAAGGATTAGCAAGCTTGACTCCAAGATAGAATATTGATTCCAATGCAAACAAGCTTCACTCCAAAATCCAATCTTGATTCCTCTTGGTTGAAATGTTTTAGTGGTCTTCCAAAGAGTCTCTAAACACTTCTCTTATCTAGGATAATTTCTCCAATAATTTCTTGTATTTAGCTTACTTAAGCTTGATTAAAATCATTTTCAAGCTTTTTATTTTTAGCAAAACTTAGACAATTTTTAATTAATAAAAGTTTTAATCAACTTTAATATGGGCTTAATCTAATTTTTCCAAATATGTATAATTAGGTGTGATTAATCTCCATTGTCTACAACTTTGATTTAATCTAATTAAATCACTACGAGGATTAGGAATTGGATTAGTTCAATGTTTGCCACTTTAATTTAATCCAATTCAATCAAGCCAAAAACACCTATAATTATATACTTGAAATTATCATAATATCCTTAAATGGATGAGATAAATATGAAATTCTGACAAAGCACTTGTGTAAATATTGAATTAATCTATTTAATCTAATTAGGTCAAAATAAATAATCAATGTTATCCAATAACACCTGATTATCTTATTTGATAATTATAATATCGAATATTATCTTTTATCAAAATTACTCGGCTACCCAAGTGTTCAACGAGTACACTTCAAATTGGGACTCTCTAAGTTCATACACGTTCGTCATATAAGACTAGCTAATATGTACGCAATTCGACCACCTCCAAATTTGCGAAGAACACGAATGAAATTTCTGAGCTATACAAGTCGAGGTCATCATATATAATTAACAATCCTTACGTCATAGGCTATCCGAGTTATGCTTAGGAAATATAGAATACACTGTCAAGTTTCCGAAGTGCATATCTCATGTCGACATGTCCATGTTTCTTTACAACTTATGCCATCCACCCTAGGTGATTGAATTTAGTCAAAGTTTTAAGAATCGTGACTTACTTACATGGATACCAAAAACCCTTATGATACACATACGGGTCGACATATCCTATCTTGATTTACACTTGATTAACGAGTGCATTGGTCCACACCCAATGACATCTAGATGTCAGGCAATGAAAGGTTTCTGACATACATAGCATCAAAGTGTTGAGAATCTCACACAAAATCATAATATCCTACAGTCAAAGGATCATATATTTTACTGGACTCGAAGAGATTCCTATTGACGGTGGTGTGTACATCCAACTATCAGGAATCACCTGTAAGTCATTCAGTATTCATTCCAATCAATACCCACATGTCCATACGAGCTTCCAAAGCTCATGGTATATCGGGTTAATGTTGGGTTTCTAAGATGTCCCAATATCATTTAAGCAATGAAACATGTGAATACTCAAAGAAGAATTTGTGGAATAATACTCACTTTGATCGGATATTGGATGTGTCAAATACAAAACTTTCCTCTTTGAAGTTTCGGCCAAGGTCTCATTTAAATGTGAAATCCAAGCTCCAAGCTTTTGATGATGATTCCAAGCTCAATGATAGGTTTCCCTAACACCTTATATGATCTTTTGAATGTACTAGCAACTATAAATTTTTGCAACAAAATCTTCTTGTTCTTCCTCCTTGTTCGGCCAAAGAAGAAAATTATGGAGAGAGTAATTTTTGTTCAAAAAAATCGTGAATAAGAGAGGATGAGATGAAGTGAAGTTGACTTGTTTTAATTTCAAAAACAAAAACAAAGATATACCAAACCATGTTTTGGTAAAAGGTCAATCATTCCATCAACTTGGAGTGTAGAACAAGTCTTCACTAACCCACCAAAACCCATCATCATAAAGTTAATTAAAGTGACAAGTGATGTGACTTGTGATGTGACATATAGGCCCCACTTGAATTCAAAATCCGAGTGGGCCCGCAAACACTCCCGGGCTCGGGTTCGCTAATTCTGAACTAACGAACTTTCTGTTGCGACGTAATTAAATCAAATTTAATTAAATAATTATGCCAAGCAAAATTACTATTCACGTCGCTTGCGAATTAATTCTAAATTAAATCTTTTTCCCGAATTAAAATCCAATTTTAATTCCTCGTCGAAATCTAATTTCGTTTAATATATCGAATATATTATTTTATCGATTAATTACAAAATAATCATTCTCTCTCTTCAAATAGTATTTTATCCTAGATAAAATCTCTCTGTAATTAATCCTAGATTAATTATGTTCGAATCATACGTCATTGGTGAATCTTCGGGAAGCGACCCATGAGATCCCTGGATATGTGGGCAGTAAATCCGGTCGTCGGACTATCCGAACACGTACGTACCTTGCACTACGTTTTTACCGATTTACGAGACATAGTTGGCTTCTAGTAAAGCATCGTGCCTACCCAATTCTCCAGAAATATTCTTAAAGGAATATATAATCTATGTCAGGCGTAGTATACATAGTATTACGAATTACGATCTAGTATCGGATGTCACATGCAAGGCCTGGGGCTGGAATAGTGTCTGCACCGTACGAAGCATATATTGGATCACAAGCAACTAGTCTCTTTAATCGGATAATCATGACCATGTCATATTATCGCGATGGTTGTAACCAATTAGAGTACCAATTATGTATCCATGCGTGATCATCATCTCCATATGACTGAAGTGATACTTCTATCTTGACATTACACCCAATACACTACGATTCTCAATCAACCCAGAAGAGGCATACATAGAACCTGTTAAAGTTCTGGACGACCAAAACCAAAACGTATTGATTGTCGCAAGTACTAGTGAGGCAATTCTCAAGTTAAGACCAAATACACCTACCTTGATGCAGATTCCCATAGACACATAGTCATACTACCAATGGGATTCCGCGGGGTCTATTCAGAGCGAAGCTTTTTTCATACCATCAGTAAACACAACCTCCTATCACACTTGCATAAGTATCTAATACTTAAATATATGAGAACTATGCTGTTACGCTTCCATAACACGCACAAGTGCAATACTAGTCTATTCTGCATTATCGATGTCCAGTCTCGATAATACTACGACTATGGATATTTAATTATTAAACCGTTATGGATTGATACTGTCTCATATCTTGTAATCCGGAACTAATCATAAGGACTTTTATCATTTATATATTAAAGTAATCAAATTACAAAATGATAAAATGCAATTTACATTGTCACATAGTTAATTTGTACAAAAACCACAATGTCTTTTACAAATAGTGACGCTATGGGTCATAATTGTCTAAAAATCTCCCACTTGGCCTATAGCCAGTCACTCAAGCATATAATACCTGAACTATGTACATGTCGCTCAAACTTTTGCTGAGGAATAGCTTTCGTCAGCGGATCTGCAATATTGTCCTTTGATGCGACCCTCTCGATCTTCACATCGCCACGATGTATGATCTCACGAATCAGATGGAAACGTTGAAAAACATACTTGGATCGTTGATGAGACAGCGGTTCTTTAGCCTGCGCTATAGCCCCGTTATTGTCACAATATAATGGAATGAGCTCAGCTGCTAACGGAACTACTCCTAATCCAATTAGGAATTTACATATCCAAACTGCCTCTTTTGTTTCTTTAGCTGCAGCAATATACTCTGCTTCTGTTGTTGAATCGACAACAGTCTCTTGCTTGTCAAACAAAATAAGTACCCGGATTGCGACTTACAGTCGTCTTTATTGGTTTGGAAACTTGCATCGGTATACCCAGTTACCTCAAGTTCTCCATCTCCATAGATTAAGAAAGCATCTTTAGTTCGTCTAAGATACTTAAGGATATTCTTAACCGCCATCCAGTGACCTTCACCTGGATCGGCCTGATAGTGACTACACATGCTCAAAGCATACGAGACATCAGGTCGCGTACATATCATGGCATATATGATCGATCCAACTGCCGAGGCGAACGATATCTGACTCGTGTTGTCTCTCTCATTTTGATTTTTAGGACACACGTCCTTAGATAGAGTGACGTCATGTGACACTGGCAATAGTCCCCTCTTGGACTGATCCATGTTGAATCTCTTCAACACTTTCTCAATGTACGTGCTCTGGGAGAGTCCGAGCAGCTTTCTAGATTTATCCCGGTAGATCTTTATTCCTAGAATAAAGGCTGCTTCTCTCAGATCCTTCATAGAGAATTTTAATGAAAGCCAAGCTTTTACCGATTTTAACATGGGAATGTCATTGCCAATAAGCAATACATCATCAACGTAAAGGACAGTGAATGTCAGTGCGCTCCCACTAACCTTCTTATATACACAAGGATAATCCTCGTTTTGAATGAAATCATATTCATTTATGATCTCATCAAAACGTTGGTTCCAAGAATGCGATGCTTGCTTCAATCCATAAATGGATCGATTTAACTTACAAACCTTGTTTACAAGTCTTGGTACGACAAAACAGTCAGGCTGTTGCATATAAACATCCTCTAAAAGGTTTCCGTTAAGGAAAGCGGTTTTGACGTCCATCTGCCATATCTCGTAATCAATATATGCAGCAATAGCAAACATTATCCTAATGGATTTAATCAGGGCAACAAGTGAAAAAGTTTCGTCGTAATCGACACCATGTCGTTGACGATACCCTTTCGCTACAAGCCTAGCTTTGTACGTTTATACGTTGCCATCCATGTCAGTCTTCTTCTTGAAGACCCATTTGTAACTAATAGGTTTTACGCCTTCTGGTGCATCAACCAGTGTCAAAACTTGGTTGGTGTACATGGAATCCATTTCGGAATTCGTGGCATCTTGCCATAAACCGGAGTCGATACCTTGTATCGCTTCCTCATACGTAGCCGGCTCGTCTTCCTCAATAAGATTAATATCCACATGAGGTGAGATAAGAAACCCATACCTCTCAGGTTATTTTCTGACTCTCTCCGACGTACGCGGTCCTTGTGTATTCGAAGATTGTGGTACAGTTTCATCCCTGATGAATTGTTCTTGTTCCATTAAGGATTCTGTGCCAGGAACAGTATCACTCCGATTTTCATTGAGTTCTACTTTCCTCCCACTTATCATTGCATTTAGGAATTCCTTCTCAAGGAAAACCGCATGTAGAGCAACAAATATTTTGTTCTCTTGTGGGTGATAGAAGTAATATCCTTTGGTTTCCCTATGATATCCTACAAATAGGCATTTATCCGATTTGGGTTCAAGTTTGGTACCTTCCAAACGTTTGACTTATGCCCAGCAACCCCAAATCTTCAGGAATGAGAAACCGGTTTCTTTCCTGTCCATGTTTCATACGAAGTCTGTTGAACAGACTTTGATGGAACCTTATTCAAAATAAGTATTGCACTGTTCAATGCATATCCCTAGAAGGAAATAGGTAGCTCTGTGCGACTCATCATAGACCTTACCATGTCTAACAAAGTTTGGTTTCTCCATTCGGACACACCGTTTAATTGCGGTGTTCCTGGAGGAGTCCATTGTGAAAGAATACCATATTCTTTCAAGTAATCGAGAAACTCATTGCTCAAGTATTCGCCACCACGGTCTGATAGTAATGTCTTAATACTTTTGCCGGTCTGTTTTTCTACTTCGTGTCGAAACTCTTTGAATTTCTCAAAGGTTTCCGACTTGTGTCTCATAAGATACACATAACCATAACGTGATGCATCATCCGTAAAGGCTACAAAATATTCATATCCACCTCTAGCCTGGCTATATATGTGCCCACATACGTCACTATGAACGAGGGCTAACAGTTCGATGGCACGTGAACATTTACCACTAAAAGGTGATTTAGACATCATGCCTAATAAACAAGATTCGCAGACGTTATATGAATTTGGATCAAATCCGTCCAAGTACCCACTCTTCGAAAGTGTGGATATACGTGTCTTGTTTATATGTCCCAGACGACAATGCCACATATAAGTTACCTACTTTAAGCCTTTTGTTTGTTACATTATATGTTTGAGATTGATTCATATTCAAAATATAAAGACCATTTGTAGGCACTGCATTTTTGCATATAAGTCCCGATGATGAGTCTCACATGGAAACGGACGTCGGAAGGGAAGGGTCAAGAATTGACATTTTTGTTGGATTTAATTCGCTGGATTAGCTTCGGGTTCGCTTGTTGGACCTCCGTTTTAAAAAACACAACCTTAGCCCAAAACTCCGCAAGACACGCACCAAGCCCACACGTCACCAAGCCACACACCAAGCCCACTAAATGGACCAAGACCACACGCCCACTAGCCTTCCTAAATAACAAAACATACATTAAACACATGCATAAATCAAGCCAAATCCCCTTCCTAAATTAAAGAAATCCCATCAAATACTTTCCTAATCCACCTAAATTACATTCCCTAATTAAAAGATACAAATCAAATCATATCCCTAACTAAAAGAGAAGAAATCAAATTAAATCAAAACACTTCCCGAATTAAAAGATTTTTCCTTATCACATACTAATTAAAAATATCTCTCATTAAAGCACAAATCATTTTCCTTCTCAAACAATGATAGCCCACATCCATTTGCCTATAAAGAGAACCATTCACCAACACATTAAACCCCTAGCTCATCTTCACGAAAACACAAAGAAAATAACTCAGCCACTCACGCATATACACCCCTCACAGCCACTCAGCCAATTCACTTCATCAAACCCCTCATGCCTAAACCACAATCTCAGTCAACCTTAATGCCTGAAATCAGCCACTGTATTCTTCACGTTACTACCCACAGCACATCCACGTAGCCCTCACTCACACAGGCCACAACAACAAGACATCAACAAACAGCACATAAAACATCTCTTACACCAAAACTCAACAACAACCCCCATCCCCACGGTAAACCCTAAAACACATAACAACCACCAACTCTAAACACTCTCCACCTTCACGCCCCCCCCCCCCACTCACCAAATTTCCGTGAAGAACCCCCCACACTGCCCATATTCATGCATAATGAGAACCCTTCACACTGCCCATATTCACACACAATAAGAACCCTTCACACTACCCATATTCACGCACAATAACAACCCCTCACACTGCCCATATTCACGCACTCATTCTCTCTCCCACACAGCCAACACACTTGTCTCTCCCCTCAACCGAACAGCCCATAAGCCACTCACTCACTTTACACACTCAGCAAGCCACTAACGTCATCCAACACTAAACACGCAAGAAGAGAAACAGCACCCATATAAAAGCCACGAGAAGACTGCTCCTCCATAAACAAGCCGACCCTACTGCCCCTTCACGTGAACCACACTAAGCCCCTCACAAACGACCAAGACAGCAAGCCTTCAACAACCCTCATCCCTCACGCTAACTGCCTCATAATCGATCCCAAATTGCCGCACAAAACAGCCCCCAAACTGCCCTCAAATTGACACCAAAACAGTCCCCGAATTAACCCCAAAACTGCACTAAAAACAGTCCAAAAACTGCCCCCAAAAAAGTCCAAAAACCGCAACCCAAACCAGTCCAAATAACCTGTAAAACAATCCCTTAATTACCAAAAAATAGTGACCAGAAAATACAGTGAAAAAAGCAGCGAAACGGAGTGAAAACAGCAGCCCAAACAGCGAAACAACGAAGGAAAATGTTGAACCAGTGAACTGGAGGAGTTGCGGAGCATCAACCCTTCCGACGGCCGTGTAACGCACTTTCGAGAGACGACTTAAGAGGTTAGACCTGAGGGCACCCCTTATTTATTTATTATTATTCTTTTTTTTAATATATTATCGCATGAGAGTCATTTGTTGATGCATGATGTGAATTCTGGGTGAACGGAATGCGTGTTCTCTTTTGTGGTATATCAGATGGAAACCCGGATGTAAATTTCGTAGCCGAATCCGAATGGACGGTAGTGCGGTTTGCACTCGGGATACAATGCCACGTACTACTTAAGAGACACATGTATTTCGTTTCATCCAACCTTGTATTCGAGCATGATTTAGTCTAGTATGTTATTTATTTTCTTTTTTAAGCATGATTTAGTTATTTATTTTTAAGCATGATTAGTTATTTATTTTGCGTTTGGAATTTGCATTATTTTTATGTTGTTATTTATTTTTGTTTTCCGCATTATATAATTGAAGCATGTTCATGGGATTTCCATGTGTAATCGTGTGTTTGCCGTTAGGAAGACTTACTTTTCAAGCATACAAACTTAGACATAGGATTTATTTTTATGGAACATGAACTAGATGTAGGTTTTTCTTAAGCATGTTGTGTAGTTTCGGTTAAGATATTGCACAAATCATATCATTACAAGTAGCATTAAGTAAGGGGCCATTCTGAACCCAATGGTTTGAGGTCTTCCCTCGCGAGGGGTGAGTGCGGCCTTAAATCATATTTTCCCGGTTCACACCGGGTGGCGACTCCATTATTCTCCGGTTTAGTCCTCCCCGGGCTACTCCGTACTCCCAACTAGGCCGTGAGCCTAGAACAACATGTGTCGTCAAGTTCTGTGTCCTACACCATTATTTACATCAGCAGTGCAAATTTCCATATCATTTTTATACATAAAACACCCAGTGTTTCTAAATACAAAAGTATACCCACATTGGGCTAACATAGATAAAGAAATAATATTCCTAGTCAAACTAGGTACATAATAACAGTCTGTAAGTTTAAGTACATGCCCCGAAGGCAGTTCCAAAACAAAAGTGCCAACGGCTAAAACGGCGACTCGTGTCCCATTTCCAACGCGGAGGTCAATCTCTCCTGAGGCCAGTCTCCTGCTAATCTACAGATCATGCACATCGGTACATATATGAGTACCACAACCAGAATCAAAAATCCAATTTTTAAAACTAGTAGTAGACATGTTTATTTCTATAACAAACATACCTGAAGTCGGTGCCTTGTCCGCTTTGATTTCCTTCATGTGTGCCTTGTACTCGCGGCAATCACGCTTCCGGTGATCCCACTTCCCACACTGCAGACATACATCTTGGAATTTATCCTTACTCTTCCCAGAAAGTTTTGACGATTTGGCCTTGCCTTTCTTCTTCTTCTTCTTCTTTACACCTCCAGTCACCTTGGGCCAAGCCCTTGGAGTCTGAGATGTTGAAGCGAAGTGCGCCTCGCGCTTCTTGCCCTTTAGGAGCTCTTTTTCTGCTTCGCCCAGTGTGGACATCAACTCTCCAAGAGTTTGGTCTTGGTTAAACATATTGTAGTTCATGATGAACCCACTCCAAGTGTCGAGGAGAGACTGTAAGATCAAATCTACTGAAGTCTCAGCGTCGAAGACGATGCCCATCTGTCTGAGCTGCTCAATGTCAGCAATCATTTGTGACATATGGTGCTCAACAGACGTACCCTCTGACATGCGAGCGCGGAAGAGCTTCTTCTGCAACTCATATCTTCGCAATCTAAGATTAGATCGGTGAAGATCATGCAACTTCGCCATCATCTCATAGGGATCCAATCCCTTGTTTTGACGACAGAATTGTGGAGTCATAGCAGCAAGCATTACTGATTGAGTAGTCGAGTTGTCATCGCTATGACTCTTCCAAAGCTCTAGCTCAAGCAACTGATCAAGTCGAGGCTTAGGCCCAAGAGGTCTCTCTATAGTG
This sequence comes from Zanthoxylum bungeanum, assembly GCA_019454045.1. Taxonomy (NCBI): domain Eukaryota; kingdom Viridiplantae; phylum Streptophyta; class Magnoliopsida; order Sapindales; family Rutaceae; genus Zanthoxylum; species Zanthoxylum bungeanum. The sequence goes on along the minus strand of SKCR01005113.1, from coordinate 77,633 downwards.
TAGAGCAACTTCTCGGATCCCAGGACAATCATGAGATTCATGTCCCAATCTTGAAAGTTTGTGCCATTAAAGAAATTATCGCCCATGACAATATCCCTAATGCTTAACTTTCATGTCATCTTAATCGCAATAGTCCAACTATTCAATTAACGATGTATGGGTACAGTCTAACTGTTACAAGAAAAATAATAATATATTAGTCCAACTAATAAAAATAATTGACGAAATAATTTGAAAGCGCGTAGAGCTAAGTATTTGAACGAAATTGCAAATTCAATACTAGCCTCCCACTATTTTTCGGATAGCCTCTAACCCTCTGTTGAGTACTCGGGAAACCTAATTTCCTAGTGGGCTAAGATCCCGTTAAATAACACACAACCTTGACTTTGGCCAACAAGTTGTATGATATTTAACTAGGTAGATCTCTAAGATCAATTGGATCTCATCCAATTCCTAGATCCGGTAGGTGGACCTCCAAGTCCGAAACATATATACAATATATATGCCAATATATCCAATATATTTTCCTAACCATTTTCCTCTGAATCAACTAAGCCTGGGCTTTGGCACAACAAGCTTAATGATTCCAGTTAAGCAGAACCCATTGACTTTGGAAAGCTTCGTAATCGATGTCGATGGACAAGAAGTGATCTTGACTTTGGCCAACAAATCACAACTTGGACAAGACATACGATATGGAACAAAGCCTTCATGATTCAAACACATCCACAATGGACAAAGGTCTTGACTTTGGACAACAAACCAGTGCCAATCTTAGATATTGAGTAAGAATCACTCAATGGAAGGAAAACGTTTAATATTTGTTGGGGTTTTCACGTAAATTGGCAACCAATTTATTATCTTTGTTATGTATCATCATACACCCTTAAGAATGCATTATAAAATCATAATAAGTCGCAAAAATAAATTAATAATGATATGCGGATGGATATATCACAGATTGTTCCTAGAACAAATCACTCATTTTCCTCTCCCCGACTAGCACTATTCTAACTTCTACCCAATTACATAATACAATTAAAGAAACCTCATTAACATTGAGGGGAATTAGGTGAGAAGAGAATTACAAAGAATCGAGAGATAAGGCTGGACACGCAGGTCCAATTTAATAAATTATAAATTCAGAACAATTTCCAAAATTGCCCTTTCCCTTCTAAAATCCATCTGATATACATTATTCATTCAACACATCCATGTATTCACACAAAGCATGTTATTCAATCAATCTAATCCAATTAATTAATCTTTGAGTAATGATCATCCAATGTTCAAACAACAATTTGATTTGCGCGAGTCCAACTCGTTTAAGAATAAGAACTCAAAGTACGAATTCTTGAATTATATCGAACTACAATTTAAATCTAATTTAGTTTGTATTCAATACTAATTCTATATTTAATTCCAAATTAAATAACTACACTTTTAAATGTGCCTTTAAGACTTAGATTCCAAATCTAATCTAAATGGGTCTCAAAGCCCAATTTACATCCAATGTCATTTAATTAAAGTCCAATGGGCTTTCAATTAATTTCTTAAGGCATGGACTTTGGTCAATATGGGTCAAACCTAAATCCCAAAGCCCAATTAAGGAATCACCATATTTTCCAAGAAACTAATTTCGGCCCATTAGGCCAAATTAAACATAAAAAGCTCATTTGTCATATTTGGACTTAATGGAATAGTTTAGGCCGAATTTGGATCCAATCCAATTGACCTAAATCAACTTGGCCCAACCAAGCCCATTAGGCCCAAATACAACATTTTAAGCCCAATTCTAAATTAAGCTCAATTAATCAAATTCTAAAATTCCAAATTTCATAATTTAATTAATTAAAGTGTATTACATTAATTAATTATCTAAATTAACATTTCCAAAATATTAATTTAATCAATTAATCATGCTTGTTCATCATCAATATATGTCCAACATTGTTGAAACAAAAAATCATTTATATGGATTTTATATCCGATTCCGATTTCAATCCGATTGAATCTTAAATCAATATATCCATGTATTTCAACTCATCCAATGATCAAAAAACAAAAAATACTATGACTTTATAGGAGCATATACATTCTGCCATCATATAGCAATTGGGGAAAATTAATCCAATTCAATTTTCTTCAAATTGATCATGTATAACTCCAAGTTATTAACATACAAGCATACTCAAAAAAAAATGATTAAAACATGCTCAAATCAAATTTACCCAAATTTTAGTATATAAACCCTAATCAAATTTCATGTTTAAATAGGCTCAATGATACCATTGTTAGGTTTCTAAGATGTCCCGAGATCATTTAAGCAATGAAACATGTGAATACTCAAAGAAGAATTTGCGGAATAATACTCACTTTGATCGGATATTGGATGCGTCAAATACAAAACTTTCCTCCTTGAAGTTTCGGCTAAGGTCTCCTTTGAATGTGAAATCCAAGCTCCAAACTTTTGATGATGATTCCAAGCTCAATGATAGGTTTCCCTAACACATTATATGATCCTTTGAATGTGCTAGCAACTAGAAAATTTTGCAACAAAATCTTCTTATTCTTCCTCTTTGTTCGGCTAAAGAAGAAAATTATGGAGATCTTCTTGAATTCAAAATCCGAGTGGGCACGCAAACACTCGCGGGCTCGGGTTCGCTAATTCCGAATTAAAGAACTTTTTGTTGCGACGTAATTAAATCAAATTTAATTAAATAATTATGCCAAGCAAAATTACTATTCACGTCGCTTGCGAATTAATTCTAAATTAATTCGTTTGCCCGAATTAAAATCCAATTTTAATTCCGCGTCGAAATCAAATTTCGTTTACTATATCGAATATATTATTTTATCGATTAATTCCAAATTAATTGTTCTCTCTCTTCAAATATTATTTTATCATAGAAAAAATCTTTCCGTAATTAATCCTAGATTAATTATGTTCGAATCATACATCATCGGTGAATCTTCTGGAAGCGGCCTATGAGATCCCTGCATATGTTGGCAGTAAATCCGGTCGTCGGGCTATCCGAGCACGTACGTACCTTGTACTATATTTTTACCGATTTACGAGACATGGTTGGCTTCTAGCAAGGCACCGTGCCTACCCAATTCTCCAGAAATATTTTTAAAGGAATATATAACCTATGTCAGGTGTAGTATACGTAGTATTGCGTATTACGATCTAATATCGGATGTCACATGGAAGGCCTGGGGCTGGAATAGTGTCTGCCTTGTACAAAGCATATATCGGATCACAAGCAACTAGTCTCTGTAATCGGATAATCATGACCTAGTAATACTATCCCGATAGCTGCAACATTTAAGAGTACTAGTTCTGTATCATGTGTGATCATCATCTCCATATGACTTAAGTGATACTTCCATCTTGACATCACACCCAATATACTACGATTCTCAATAAACCCAGAAGAGGCATACACAGAACCTGTTAAAGTCTTGGAAGACGAAAACCAAAGCGTATTGATTGTCGCAAGTACTAGCGATGCAAGTCTCAGGTTAAGACCAAATACACCTACCCTGATACGGATTCCCATAGACACATTTTCATACTACCAATGGGATTCCGCGGGGTCTATCCAGAGCGAAGCTGTTTCCGTACCATCGGTAAACACAACTTCTTATCACACTTGCATAAGTATCCAAAACTTAAATATATGAGAACTATGATGTTACGCTTCCATAACACGCACAAGTGCAATACTAGTCTATTCCGCATTATCGATGTCCAGTCTCGATAATACTACGACTAGGGATATTTAATGATTAAACCGTTATGGATTGATACTGTTTCATATCTTGTAATCTGGAACTAATCATAAGGACTTTTATCATTTATATATTAAAGTAATCAAATTACAAAATGATAAAATGCAATTTTCATTGTCACATAGTTAATTTGTACAAAAACCACAATGTCTTTTACAAATAGTGACGCTATGGATCATAATTGTCTAACAATTAAACCATTGGAGCTTCAATTCCAATATACGACATGTGCTAGTCTTATAGGTTATAGAAATATTTACAAAACCAATGACTAAGACTATTTACATTAGGTATAGTTTACAATAGTAATACTTATCCCAATATCGGACAACTGAGTATTCACTATTACTACATGACTATTCTAAGGTTGATATCATTCTTAACATATATATACATCAATCTAATATGCACAATAACAATATTGTAGGCACTGCATTTTGCATATAAATCACGATGATGAGTCTCACATGGAGACACTACCTCTTTAAGTTGTGGAAGTCGCGGGAAACGGACGTCGGAAGGGAAGAATCAGAAATTGATATCTTGTTGGACTAAATTCATTTGCTTAGCTGTGGGTTCGCTCGTTGGACCTCTGTTTTAAAATTCAACCTCAGCCCAAACCCCTGCAAGCCACATACCAACCCCACACACCACCAAGCCACACATCAAGCCCACCAAAAAGAACCAAACCCACGCCCAAAGGACCTAATTCACGCCCATCTCCATCCAAAATAACAAAATCACACATTAAACACGTGCTAAAATCAAGACAAATCACCTTCCCAAATTAAAGAGATCAAATCAAATCAAATTAAATCATATTCCTAATTAAAAGAGAAAAAATCAAATCAAACCGAATCACATCCCTAATTAAATAGATTTTTCCTTATAGCACACTAATTAAAATATCCCCCATAATTACACAATATTCTTTCCCTATTCACATATGGTAAACCCCAACCCTTACCTATAAAAAGAAGCCTAAACCAACCCTTCACACCCTAACTCATTCACGCCCAAAGGATAGAAAAATAGTCCATCATTGTCGTGAACTGTAGTCCAGAAAAATCCCTCACACAGCCGCACACTTGCAACCTAAAATAGCCCTCCATCACCGCAAAACAGCAACCTAAAATAGCCCTGCATCACCAAAAATCACAGCTCAGAAACACCCCCTCCATCAGCGAAAATCACAGTCCAGAAACAGCCTCTGCATCACCAAAAATCACAGCCCTGAAACCCCTTCAATTACCGCAAAACACATCCCTGAAGATCAGCCTTCAATTACTGCAAACAGCACTCCTAATCACCTCTAAATTACACCTTTAAATAATCCAAAAATAACAACAAAAACAACAGAAACCGCAGCCCAAAATAGAGGAAATAGCAGCCCGAAACAGCGAGGCAACTAAGGAAAACAACAAACCAGTGAACCAGAGGAGTTACAGTACATTAACCCTTCCGACGGTTGCATAACGCACTTCCAAGAGAAGATTTAAGAGGTTAGACCTGAGGGCACCTTTTTATTTATTCCCTTTCTTTTGTTATTATTTCTTCGCATGTGTATTGTGGATTCATGAATGTTGTGGCCATGAGATGAATGAAATATATGTTATCTCTTATGGTATATTGGATGGAAACCCATACGTAAATTCCGTAGCCGAATCCGAATGGACGGTAATGCGGTCTGTACTTGGGAAACAACTCCACGTACCACTTAAGAGACACACATATTTCGTTTCATCCAATCTTATGTTTATTGTTGATTTAATCGTTTAGTATGTTATTTCCCTTTATGCATGATTTAGTTGTTTAGTATGTTCTTTTTTTTTATGCATGATTTAGGTGTTTATGTGATTAGAGGTATCGTTTTTTGTGATTCTATTCGAACGCGTTATCAAACGCTACTCGAACGCGTGCATTCTGTTTACCGTTCGAACGTGTTTACGAACGCAACATGAACGCGTACGTGCTGGACATATTCCTTTTATCATGTTTTGCATGTTTGTTTCCCTAGTTATTTCTTTCCCCATCATATGCTTAGTTAGCTCGTTTTAATGTTTATGCTTTTACCGTCATTGTTTATTTACCTTTCCGCATTTATTTATTTGGTATGTTCATGAAATTGTGTTCTTACCGTTATTTCGACTTACTTTTATGCATGCAAACTTAGATATCGGTAGTATGCAAACTTAGATGTAGGTTATTGTTACGTAGACTTGGTTAGATTATTGCACAAATCTATTCAATACAAGTGGCATAAGTAAGGGACCATTCTAACCCCAACGGTTTGAGGTCTTCCCTTACGAGGGGTGAGTGCGGCCTTAAATCATTTTCCCAGTTCACACTGGGTGGCGACTCCATGTTATTTTCCGGTTTAGTTCCTCGTGGGATATTTCATATTCCCGACTAGGCCGCGAGCCTGGAACAGTGTCACCGATTTCTGTGTCCTACAGTCTGGCGACTCCATTGGGGATAGAGAATCGGCCCCGAAATAATGTCTTGTAATGTTTGTGATTTGTGCCTTAGTTAATCGTGTCTACCGTGGGTTGAAATGGGTTTAATCAAAGGCATTATCAAAGCTAGGTAATGGTTTGGTGTCTTCCTTCATTCACTACCTTTCTGTAAAGGAAAAGCCGTGAAGGCACCTAGATAATCATTTACCCATAGCTCACTGTGACGGACTAATTTGGAGGACTTGTTGTTTATTCCTGTCACCAAGGCAATAAGAGCCTAGAGGCTTGGGTATTTAAGAGAGTTCGCTCCACCCTCCCTCTGGGGAATCTACAATAGGAAATCCATTTGACAGTCAGTCATACACCATAACTCGTTGGCACGTACCTTAAGGTATAAAAAAGGTACGCTCACTTGGTCGCTCGAACCATTGAGTGAGGAGTCCTAGTTGTGGGCAATCCTTCATCAGCAGGAGCCTTTGTCTACATCCCCGTAAACCCACGTGTGAACCATAGTCGTAGGACCAATAGAAAATACCTCTTTATGTTTATATTTATGTTTATGTTTATGTTTGGGACCATCGTCATTTGGATTCAGTTTGACTTCTTGTCATGAGATATGAACTTGTTGGGCCATTTAAACAGGAACGAGTTCGTGTCCTTTGACAATTGGGCCAAAAGCTTCTAAAATGCCGATGGGCCATTTTTTGTTTGGGCCTCTTATCATTTGGAGTCACTCAGCCATGTTATCGCAAAGTGTAAACATGTTGGGCCTTTTCAACTGGGACAAGTTTGCACCTCGCAATAGTATGATTGAATGCTTTAAAATGACAATGGGCCGACTTATATATTTCATACATCGCATGCATCTCATGCACCTCATGCATACACGCATCATGTTAACCCTTGTGTCTAAAAGCCATCATAGATATTCGTTGGGTTAGGGAAGAGGGAAGACTCATCAAAAGGCCGTTAGCGAACATGAGCGAATCAAGTAATGAGGGATCTTGTATGGATCAACTAGAAGCTAATCTCACTAAGGTTACCGAGCAACTGCAAGCTTTGACCACTGCTATGACTAATATGGATGTGCCCCGTGTTGCGGGAGGCTCTGAGAATGAGAGGCATGAGGGCCCTCCGGGCGGATTGAGTGATGATATCCCTGTCTTTGATGATGACATGGCTGAGTATGCCGTAGAAATGATAGCCGGGTCTCAGGCCGAATTGCAGAAACTCCGCGATCATGTGGAATCGGTTACCCACAAGCTGAAGGGTAAGCATGAGGATTTATTGGATTATGAGGCGATGACTTTTGAGGAGCAGCTGCCGGCTCAGTTCAAAATGCCTGATATAGCCAAGTTCAATGGGAACGGGGATCCGATGGTCCATCTCCGACAATATGTTTCTGTGATGAGTTCAGTGGGTCTGTCGAAGTGTCAGGTCCAGAAGATGTTTGGGATGTCGCTTGAAAGGGCACCCGTGGTATGGTATCATGGCCTGGAGAGGACGATCAAGGATGATTGAAGGGCACTAGCGGACGCTTTTCTGAAACAGTATGTCACGGATCTGAAGATCGACTTGTCACTTCGCGACTTGGAGAATACCAAACAAAAGCCAGAGAAGAGCTTCAAGGATTATGTGGATCGCTGGAGAAGCCAGCTTCTGAAGGTGCAAACTCGACCCTCGGAGAAGGATCATATCAAGATATCATCAAAAGCACCAAACCCTCTATTTATGGCAAACTGAGGAGGATGACCTCTATGATTCGTGACTTCCAACAGTTGAGGGAAACCATTATGGACATTGAGGAGGAGGAAGCTGAGAATCGGAAGTTCTATGGCCAGAATAGAAGAACTTTTGGGGGGCCTTCTGAGACCAAGCCTGCTACTGCTGAGATCGGTACCGTCAGAAATAGGCGATTCTTCAAACTTGGTAGACCTTTGTCAAAAGTGTTTGAAAAGCTAAAGACGCAAGGACTCCTAGAACCCTTAGAGCCTAAACCACTTTCAGACCCTATACCACCCAACATTGACGTAAGCCTATATTGTCACTTCCATCAGAGGAGAGGCCACGAAACTGACAACTGCACCCGTCTTAGGCATGAGATCCAAAACCTCATTGACGCCCATAAAATACCCGATCCTGAGAAAGAACAACCCAACACATACAGAAACTCTCTACCTAACTACCACTCTATTCCACCACCCACCTACATGATCAACTCCGACCTACCCAAAACTTTTGTCCTCCAGACTCTCAACCACCAGGCGTCTTACATTGGGATAGGGGATAACAGCAGTGAAGAACCATAGGCTGAGGAAGAAGGCAATACCGCAGACGTTTATTTCCCTGATTTATTTGATTGCAATCCAGCATTTATTAATAATAAGGACATTGACTTCCTCTACTTGTTCGAATCTTTTCCTTAATAATAATAAAGACGTTCATTTCGCTTACCCGCCTGAGTCCCTTCCTTTCAATCTGCACGATGTGAGTATATTTGACAAAAGCATTCAACACTGGTACTATGATATTCAACGATACTTAGAACACGGGGAATTCTCGAAAGAAGCAAGCAGAAAAGACAAGATAGCCATTCAGAAATGGCTTCTCAATATGTGAGTTTGAAGGGAGAACTATACAAAAGACAAGCAAATGACATTCAGCTGAAGTGTTTAAGAAAAGAAGAAGCTCGAAAGGCAATGGAAACAGTATTGCTGGTGGAAGTTGAGATACAGTCCATGAGGGTATTAGCAGAAGTAGAGTTACCGGAACAAGAATGGGCCTCGCAGAGATTTGAACTGTTGGTATTGCTCGATAAGAAGAGAATGAAGTCCTTACATCATATGCAGTTATACCAGAAGAGATTGGCCCGGGCATTCAACAAAAGGTGTGTCTTACTAAGATTAGAGAGGGGGATCTGGTATTTAAGCAGTCAAAGTCGTTAACGATGGACCCGAGAGGAAAGTTCAGACCTAACTGGGAAGGGCCATACGTAGTCAAGAAAGTGATAGGAAACGGGGCAGTGAGACTGTCAGACTTAGAAGGGAACGAGTTTTCCGAGCCAATCAACGTGGACAGACTGAAGTAATATTTCGCCTAAGGAAGAAGAGACAGAGCAGTTACTGGGAGAACTGGCAGAAGACCTAACCCATGGGATAGGAAATTCATCCATGCATGCATGCATACACGTAACGTACTTGCAATTTTTGTGTTTGTTCTGTGTTTGCAGGTTTCAGACAAAAGAGAACTGCACAATCACCAGAAGAGAACCGGTAGGAGGAAACTATAAGCAGACCCAGGGGGCGATCAAAGACATGCGTAGGCACATGGCGCCAAGGAGCACAATAAGGGTCTAACCCATCAGGAACATGGAGTATCTCCACACATGCATACATACACATCGCATGCACGTGTTTTTATTCTGTTGTTTTGTTTGTGTTCACAAATCTCGAAGAAAAGAAGGAAAAGCGATAAAACACAAGCAAGCTGAGAGCAACAAAGCAGTATCAACAGTTTTCATAAATAGATCCCTAGGGTTGAGGCCCGCGCTACTAGTAGTTTTTTAGAATGAATCCCAGGGGGCGAAGCCCACATTATTAGCGGTTGAAGAATTCCAGTGAAGCAAAAAAAAAGTCCTTGATGGTTAGGCATATGTCCGGAGATGAAAATGTTTGCTGTAAGGTGAAACCTTAGAAATGATAAGTGCGAGATGTGTTCTCTCATCCGGTATTCTGATTAGTTGATCTCGGCCAGACTCGCGAGCACTTGATTACGAGATCTTAGCAGTAAAAGCCTGAGTAGTTGGCGAAATGACTAGTTGAAGAGATGTCAGATCAGTGAATGACCATTTGCCTAGATGTCCATCATGGTTTACTTATGCTACGATATGTGATATGGTTGGAAACAAAGAAAAAAAGTCTCTGAAAAGAAAAGGAAAAAATATACCACATATAACCGATAAGCGTGAAGCTACCTGTGGGCGAGTATTAGGACCACCATGAGGAGAAATGATACCTTAAAGGGTAGGTGTGTCGGAAAAAAAAAAGAAAGAAAAAAAAAGGAAAAGGAAAAAAGAAAAAGAAAATTCAAAATGAAAATAAAGGAAGAAAGAGACGAAAGAAAAAAAACCATATCATGTTGAGTACAAGGAAGTAATCACAAAGTATGATCGAGACATCTCGGTTGGTTAGACCCACTGATCCAATTCTCAGAGACAAAATCATCGAATTGGCTTACTTAAGGATTAAGCTGCGAATGAGCCTCGACACACACACACTAGGAGTCTAGTTCAGATCACTCATTCAGACGATCGGATTTGAGCGTATCAAGTACTTTGAAGGTTCTCTGGTTTCGACACGAAGCATCCTTTGAGGACGAAAATATGTATAGCTATCGAGATTATCTCGTGAGAATTAGTATTTATGAAAGCAGCAAAAGAACAGAAAGGTGGATCAAGTCTGGGGGCGACCAGCCCACCATTTTCTCATACAACACGGTTCGGAAATGGACCACTATCACATCAGACGCCGAAAATGGCACTCCGAAAATGGAGCATGGTTCAGAAATGGACCACTATCACATCAGCCGCCGAAAATGGCACTCTGAAAATGGAGCACGGTCCGGAAATGGACAACTATCACATCAGACACCGAAAATGGCACTCCGAAAATGGAGCACGGTCCGGAAATGGACAACTATCACATCAGACGCTGAAAATGACACTCAGAAAATGGAGCACGGTCCGGAAATGGACAACTATCACATCAGACACCGAAAATGGCACATTCCGAAAATGGAGCACGGTCCGGAAATGGACAACCATCAGTGATGCCTCAAAATAAGGTTTATCATGTCAAAAATGGCGCTCCAAAAATGGAGCACAGTTCAAAAATGGACCACCATCACATCAGCGACGCCTCAAAATGAGGTTTAACACGCCAAAAATGGCACTCCGAAAATGGAACATGGTTCGGAAATGGACCACAATCTCAACTCAGTAACGATTCGGAAATGGACCAACTCTCATCAGTTCAGTTCGGTAGTGATTCCTAGAGATTACAGCATCTTGCAGGGATGAACCTCAGGGGTCGCAGCACCTCACCACCAGATCAACTCAGCTTGAAACATCTCAGAGCAACAGGCAAGTCAAGCCGCAGCTGGCAAGCCAGGTAAGTAAAAATGCATTGCATAACTTTGATAGGATTGTCATTGTCACACACTGCACAAGTCCCATCAAAGTGGGGGCGGCTGTAGGCACTGCATTTTGCATATAAGTCCCGATAATGAGTCTCACATGGAAACACTACCTCTTTAAATTGTGGAAGTCGCGGGAAACGGACGTCGGAAGGGAAAAATCAGAAATTGATATCTTGTTGGACTAAATTCGTTTTCTTAGCTGTGGGTTCGCTCGTTGGACCTCTATTTTAAAATTCATCCTCAGCCCAAACCCCCGCAAGCCACATACCAATCCCACACACCACCAAGCCACACACCAAGCCCACGAAAAAGAACCAAACCAACGCCCAAATGACCTAATTCACGCCCATCTCCTTCCAAAATAAAAAAATCAAACATTAAACACATGCTAAAATCAAGACAAATCACCTTCCCAAATTAAAGAGATCAAATCAAATCAAATCAAATCATATTCCTAATTAAAAGAGATCAAATCAAATCAAACCAAATCAAATCCGTAATTAAATAGATTTTTCCTTATAGCACACTAATTAAAATATCCCCCATAATTACACAATATTCTTTCCCTATTCACATAAGGTAAACCCCAACCCTTGCCTATAAAAAGAAGCCTAAACCAACCCTTCACACCCTAACTCATTCACGCCCAAAGCATAGAAAAATAGTTATTCATTACCGTGAACTGTAGTCCAGAAAAATCCCTCACACAGCCGCACACATGCAACCTAAAATAGCCCTCCATCACCGAAAATCACAGCCTAGAAACACCCTCTCTATCACCAAAAATCACAGTCCAAAAACAGTCTCTACATCATCGAAAATCACAGCCCTAAAACCCCTTTAATTACTGCAAAACACACCTCTGAAGATCAGCCTTCAATTACCGCAAACAGCAGCCCAAATCACCTCTAAATTACACCTTTAAATAATCCAAAAATAGCAGCAATAAATAGCAGAAACAGCAGCCCAAAACAGAGGAAACAGTAGTCTGAAACAGCGAGGCAACGAAGGAAAACAACGAACCAGTGAACCAGAGGAAATGCAGTGCATTAACCCTTCCGACGGTCGCATAACGCACTTCCAAAAGACGACTTAAGAGGTTAGACCTGGGGGCACCTTTTTATTTATTCCGGTTATTTTGTTATTATTTCTTCGCATGTGTATTGTGGATTCATGAATGTTGTGGCCATGGGATGAATGAAATATGTGTTATCTTTTGTGGTATATCGGATGGAAACCCATACGTAAATTCCGTAGCCGAATCCGAATGGACAGTAAGGCGGTCTGTACTTGGGAAACAACTCCACGTACCACTTGAAAGACACACATATTTTGTTTCATCCAATCTTATGTTTATTCTTGATTTAATCGTTTAGTATGTTATTTTCCTTCATGCATGATTTAGTTGTTCAATATGTTTTTTTTTTATGCATGATTTAGGTATTTATATGATTAGAGGTATCGTTTTTTTTTATTCTGTTCGAACGCGTTATCAAATGCTATATGAACGTATGCATTCTGCTTCGTCCCGTTCGAACGCGTTATAAAACGCTACTCGAACGCGTACATTCTGTTTACCGTTCGAACGCGTTTACGAACGCTACACGAACACGTACGCACTGGACAGATTCCTTCATCATGTTTTGCATGTTTGTTTCCCTAGTTATTTCTTTCCCCATCATATGCTTAGTTAGCTCGTTTTAATGTTTATGCTTTTACCGTCATTGTTTATTTACCTTTCCGCATTTATTTATTTGGTATGTTCATGAAATTGTGTGCTTACCGTTATTTCGACTTACTTTTATGCATGCAAACTTAGATATAGGTTGTATGCAAACTTAGATGTAGGTTTTTGTTGCGTAGACTTGGTTAGATTATTGCACAAATCCATTCATTACAAGTGGCATAAGTAAGGGACTATTTCGAACCCAACGGTTTGAGGTATTCCCTTGCGAGGGGTGAGTGCAGCCTTAAATCATTTTCCCAGTTCACACTGGGTGGCAACTCCATGTTATTCTCCGGTTTAGTTCCCTGTGGGCTATTCCGTACTCCCAACTAGGCCGCGAGCCTGGAACAGCGTCGTCGATTTCTGTGTCCTACAAATATCATTAATAATGTGTGAAATGAAAATGTTGTTATTTTATTAATAAATAATAAAATATAAAATATATCATTCGGATAGACGCTCCAAGCACCAACTCTAACAAACTCTCACTTACTTAGTGCCCATCTGGATGGTACCGTAGTCTCTTCTTCTCCATATGTTTATCGAATAAATTAGGAGGTATGGCTTTTATAAGCGAGTTTGCTATATTGTCTAGTCTTTGAACCTTCAAGACCATTATGTCTTTTCGTTCAATAATCTCTCTAATTACGTGGTATTTGTTTTACACGTGTTTCGACTTGGAATGCGCCCTCAACTCCTTAGCCTACGCAATGGCTTCGCTATTATCACAATATAATGGGATCGAATCTGAAATACTAGGCATAACGCCAAGACTCGTGATAAAATTTCTAATCCATACAGCTTCTTTAGTAGCTTCTACAACCGCTATAAATTTTGCCTCAGTGGTGGAATCAGCTGTTGAGCCTTACTATGAACATCGCCAACTAATTGCACCACTATTAAGGGTAAATATGTATCCTGATGTAGATTTTATATCATCTGGATCTCCCTAGGAGTCGGAGTCTATATAACCTTTAACTTGTAGCTCATCTTCTCCATATATCAGAAACTTATCCCTAGTACCTTTAAGATATTTCACGATATGTTTCATGACTTTCACATGGTCATTACCTAGATCAGATTGATATCGGCTAGTCACACTGACGTTGAAACTTATGTCAGGTCTTGTACAAAGTATATCATACATTATGCTTCCAATACAAGAATCATGGCAAGTTAGACATCCTAACTCTCTCATGAGTGGAGTCAGGACAAAACGGGGACCAAAACGGAGTCGAACAAAGAAAATGAAGTTTCAATATGTATCAGCTCTATGCGTCATGATGCGGGAACTTGGGCGTCACAACGTTCCAACGTGCGAGAGCAACACCGATAGCTAAACATCTCGACATCGCGACGCAAAAGGTTGGGCGTCATGATGCTCCAAACTGATTTATTAAAGTCGATTGAGAGTATTGGTATTACAACTCGAGTACAGCTAATTGAGGGGCTTGAATGACATATGGCACATGCAAGACATCCAACTGGGCAGGTCTTCTATTCTGAGAGATATTAAGCGGGTTAACGCAAGAAGAGACATGAGGGAAGCTCTTAAGGTATGAGCAGCTTACTGTTTAGTTCGTTTGATATTCGGTGTCGTGACGCTGATGGATCAGAGTAACGACACTACCATATGCAATGAGCATTTTTCAACTTCAAACCATTACTAAACACTTCCAATTTTCTCCTAAAACTTCAAATACACCTAAAATCCAATTTTAGCTTTATAACCATCATCAACATATGTTATACAACTAGCATACTTGTATTATAAGTACTTATATACATTTGTTTGAATCAAAACACAAACCAATTTAGAATTCCACTATGAAATATCTCATGAACAATTATAGTTCATCCAAAAGTATTCAAGTGATTCTAGAATGGTAGTCATAGTTTTAAGCTTTAATATAAAGTTACAAACTCTTATTAATTGTTACATGTCCAACATGAACATCTTTGACCTGATTAACAAGCATATTGGGTTTATACATCCAAAACATCCTAACATAATCTATTAGCCTTATGTCAACTTCAACCTATGTAATCATGCATCGAATACATAATTCATCATTATATGTCTCACTAATAAAAAACTCACTAATGAATAACATAACTTAAGAAAAGATAAAACTTACCTAGTAAGCTTGATGTAAGATCCAATCTACTTTTTCTTTGTTGAAATGGTTGAATAACTTCCAAGGATTAGCAAGCTTGACTCCAAGATCCAATCTTGATTCATCCTTGTTGAAATATTGTAGAGGTATTCTAAATCTTCTCTAAACACTTCTCTTCTCTAGGTTAATTTCTCCAAGAATTGCTTGTATTCATATTTCTTAAGCTTGATTAAAACTATTGCTCAAGCTTGCTATTTATAGAAAACGTTAGGAAATTTTTAGTTAATAAAAGTTTTAATCAACTTTAATGTGGGCTTCATTTAATTTGTCCAAATATGTATAATCAGGTGTGACTAATCTCCATTGTCTACCACTTTGATTTAATTCAATTAAATCAAGATAAGAATTAGGAAATGGATTAGTTCAATGTTTGCCACTTTGATTTAATCCAATTAAATCAAGCGAAAAACACTTATAATTATATACTTGTAATTCAACCTAGATCAAGTCTAGCACCTTCATACAACCTATTGGGCCCAAACACAAAATATTTACTAAAACAATAACTCAAGACATAACACGATTGGGCTCCATGCCCGAAAACACGTATAAACTAAAACTTTTACAAACTTAAACTTATACAACTCAAATCATTTACAACTAGACTCGTAAACAACTTGATTCTCATCCACCCAAGACCCGGTGACTGGTTGACTGCAACGCTGCGATCCGTCTCCTCAAGCTCTGGTGTCCGTGGTCGACCGATCAGGTCACCAACCTGCAAAACTCAAACACTGTTGGATTGTGAGTCATAAGAGTCAGTAAGTAACCTTGCTCATTCCTTGAGCGTCATACACACACAAGGTCTGAATCATGTTTCCTATACACATTCAACATCTTTAACTTTATTCTCTAAGACAAGTCTTATTATATTTTCGCTGCGCTATTCTGATATCTTAATACTTACTTACTCAGTCTTTACTAATCTAGTTCGGGCATTTAATATAATTATCTTTCTTTTATTTCATTGAAATATCATCAAATCGGAATTATAAGATATTCTTCCTATCAAATATTTATCACACAATCTTCAATCATGTATACATGTATAAACATAATTGCATTACCATGTACTTATTATTCACAAAAGTTCCTTCTATGCAAACATACAACTCATACAGACATCATTCATAAATACAAGTAAATGTAATAACGCTATCATACATAAAGGCCAACTATATGCAACTCAAATGATTACTAAAATACATGATTTCTATGCATAACTCATAAACTACTTAAACATAATTATACCCATAAAATCTATATCTAACTATAAACCTACCTATATATTCATTATAACCTTTTATATTGACCAATACATCTATAGACACAACTAGAAGTAATAAATAACCCTATAAGCTCTTATAATGTTGGTAGTCTGAAATTTGTCGAAAATCATTTGAAAATGTATTTAAGAAATCCTTTTACTGTAAGGAAAAATCAATTTCAAAATTCATTATCGTAAAACCATATCGATCATCCAGCATAACTCACTGGACGAAATATAAACGAGCGTCCATAACCGAATCGCGCGCACAGATCGGACAATGAACGAACCGATCCCCTGCCGACAGAGGGTTAGGTCATACCATCTCTGATGGCTTAGACCCTAACGATCACCCCGGCGGAAACATATGATGAGTCATGAAAAATATAAATTCATACACCGATCGTCGGGGCGGAAATATAACAATAACCGATCATCTCAGCAGAAACACAATATGCAATTCTTTTGAAATCCTTTCCCCAAAAAAAAAAAAAAAACATAAACATGTGTAATCAAAAATAAATCTTTAATGCAATATTTTCAAAATATATATCGATCGTCCACTGCTCGGTCGCGCGCAAAGACCGAACAGCGTACGGACCATGTCGACATGGTAGTGGGCCAGCCATTTTCCGATGGTCTGGGCCCATAACGAGCGCCCCGGCAGCCAACCCGGAACGAAACATAAACAATCACCACGGAGGATCAAAAACGTAAATCATCATACACCGTGGCGGAAACACTTTCTTTATCTTTTGTAAACAGAATCAAATCTTTGAAAATCATTAATCAAATACCAGTTTATCAAAATATATTTCAAAATATTTCACGATTCAGACTATCAACATCATAGAACTTTTTATATCTCGAGATATCTTGACTTCGCACTACTTATTCACATTCCTATACAAACTACATACTTCAAAACCTATATTCATAAACCAATAGACTTTACTATTACAAAACACACCTCATACCAACTCAATGATTCCATAACATATTCTGTACACACTTATATCTATCAATACTATGCAAACTCAATCCACATACCAATACGCACATATCTCATTTAGTTTGAAACAATACAGAGTACAAAATAGAGTCATTTGATTATATATATGCATAGGTCTAACAACCAAGAAAAAAAATAAGCCCAAGTCAAAATTTGCAATTGAACCATGAAACGCAGAAGAAGTTGAAGCAAGTTTAATTAGAACTGCAGAAGTAAATGCAACCATAATCCTTGAATAATTAATTAAAGCTTCCAATTAAATTTCACAGAAACATCAGGTACAGGACTATACTGCAACAGTAAGTCTTTGAAATAGTCAAAACAAAGAGCTGAATCACTCCATTTCTGGGATATTTACTGGGTTCTTATTAATCATAGAATCAAGGATATTCTGAATCATGCATGAAACAGTATGCAAGTTAAATGTATTGTCCATATGGATAACTATGTATAATCAGAACCAAAACATGGTGAGAAAAGAGTTTACTGAAAATAAAAATTAGCTAAACTCTTTGTTCAAAGAATTCTGGTCAAGATTTTATAAAATTACACCCCTCCACACTTCATAGTACAAACAAATACAAATCATGTTCATGCTCCAAGTTTTAACAGCAAAAGGAAACAAAGAGTGTGTCTTCAATTTATTCTCATTGCACAGCACTTCTTTATCGCCGAAATTTCTTACCAAATCACTTCACTATTTTCCCCAAAATTGGGTTAACCGAAACTGCCTACACCTTCCTTACAACTCGATTACTCGAGTGAAAGAAAATGATTCCACACTCCTAACCTACAATTAAAACAGCCCAGCCCCCTTTTCTAGCCCGCATCAACCAGATCAACTAACAGAATTCAACCACTGAAAAACCTCTAAATCAAACAGTAACATGAACACAAAATATATCTAATGAGTAACTAGAAACCCCCAAAACAAACAAAATTAAAGATACCCAATTGCATAGGCTGTAAATCTCAATTGACAAAGCATCAAATAAAAATACATCTATACATATAAACACACAAACACATATATACATACACATATTTATAGAGAAAGAAAGAGAGAGATCACTGTCAAGATAGGTGACGAGGGAAGTAGAGGAAAAAACATCATCAGGGCTCACCCAGGACATTGAAGAATTCGGATTTGTTGACTTTTGCTAATAATATTTCTTCTATTGGCTCTCCAGCAAAAACCCCCTTTCATAAATTAATATACCACCCACCAAATCTTTCACCTTTTCTTTTCTCCAATTTAGAAACAAACCATAACCCTAATTTAATTTCAATACAAAGCTCTCACCTTTATTCAATATTAAAGAAAAATGGGAAAATTCTGAATCCTAATTACAGGACTATATCATATTTATGTATTCTTCTTTTTTTTTTTTGCTTCCTGATTGGCGTATAAGTACTTTCACTTCAGTTCAGGCGGAGGAAAAAGAATTAAATAAATATTGTTTCAAATTTTGAAGTGCAACCCAATCCCAAATGACAAAAATCAAACCAATCTCAAAGGAATCATGGACATAGTTACTTACCAATTTCTTCTTCCTCTCTCTCTCGGCCTATCTCACGGTCGGTTCTGCTGTATTCTTCTTTCTCCCTTCTGCCGTCGGTCTGTGCTTCTGTTTCATTTCTTCTATTTCTTCTGTGTGGGTTGCGATTGTTGTGTGTATTGTCTCCCTGTGTGCGTGAGTTCTCTTTTTCACGTGTATGTATTTATTACATGTGTGTGTATTTTCTAGAATTTGTGTGTGTATATATATATATACTAGTTTTTGCCCGTGCCTACGGCACGGTGTTACAGTATTTGGCCGTGCCTACGCGTGTGTTACTGATTTTATTTTTATTAAATGATGCCCGTGCCTGACACGGTACAGTGATTTTATTTTTTAATTAAATGATGCCCGTGCCTACGGAGTGTTCAGTATTTGGCCCGTGCCTACGGCACGGTATTACAGAATTAAATGATTTTTTTTAACTTTCTATTTTTTTATTTGAAAATTTGAAAATTTGACCTTTTTCATCAATCAATTCACTCTCTTTCCTCCAATACCAATGAAATGATCTGAGCCGTTAATTAAGCCACATAAGAGAGCCGTTGGATGCACTCTCTTTTCAAATACCATTGTGCTTTATAATATGATATATAAAATACATGTATTCTAGAAGTTTCTAGGATTTATCTATTTCTTGTGTGTTTAAATATGTAGAAAAATCTAAATATATATATATATATATATCTGTAGACGCTGGTTTTCGCCCGAGGTCTACAATCGAGAATTTGTAGTTTGGGGCGCTAGCGATCCTGCAAAACAAAGGTGTAGAGTGAGCGGGAGTACTGCCCACCGGTGTGGTGGGTGCCGGGGGCACTCCGACGCCCAAGTCAGTAAATGAACAAAGGTAGTAATAGATGGAAGGTCAAGGTTAGATGCTACCTTGAACTCCGTCGAATGCCGTGAGGGCGGTAAGTGGCAGGAGTGGCGGGCTTGAGAATGTCCCTAAGCTATGGGTAGGAGAGCCAGACGTTGACCCCCTTCCTCTTGGAGCCTTGTTCCTTATATATACATGCTCTGGTAACGTGTGCCTTTATTGGCTTTGATTAATCGTCGGTTGGATTATGGTAACAGTCGACTTCATGAGGAGTTATAACTGCGTTGTAGGCTGAAACAGATGGGTTGTGAATAACATTTATGAGTCTGGGCGTTATGTGAGGGTGAGCCCTGATTATGCTCTGAGCACGTGGTTTCTCATTGGGCCTGGGCTTGTGAATCTATGGGCCTCTATATACTTTGAGCACTGGAGCTTCCTTTCGAGGTAGAAGCTTAGGTTTAGAGTAAAAGGACAAAATTGCCCCTGGACCAAATTTGGCCCGTACAGTTTGTCCCCTACTCTCTAAGTCAAGGAGTCATTGGCTTGGAGAGTACTTGACGCGTGTGTCGCTTGCGACGAGGCCATAATATGTAGGCGTACTCGAGCGTTTGATGCTGCCTATTAATTGAATCAAAAATGAATGTAAGGTTATGAGCCTGACTCTACATGAGCCTTTTGGGGAAGTACCAAATCGATTGAACCAGATGAAGGTCAAGATATAAGCCATACAACATGTAATTCCACGTCTACAATTTGACTTAACATGAGTCAATGGGGGATGTCCCCGGTCGACTGGACTTGATGAGGCCAGGAAGATAATAGTCATACGACATGTGTAATCCATGTCTACAACTTGACTCGACATGAGTCAATGGGGATGTCCCCGGTCGACTGGTTTTGATGAGGCCAGGAAGATAATAGTCATACGACATGTGTAATCCATGTCTACAACCTGACTCGACGTGAGTCAATGGGGATGTCCCCGGTCGACTGGTTTTGATGAGGCCAGGAAGATAATAGTCATACGACATGTGTAATCCATGTCTACAACCTGACTCGACGTGAGTCAATGGGGATGTCCCCGGTCGACTGGTTTTGATGAGGCCAGGAAGATAATAGTCATACGACATGTGTAATCCATGTCTACAACCTGACTCGACGTGAGTCAATGGGGATGTCCCCGGTCGACTGGTTTTGATGAGGCCAGGAAGATAATAGTCATACGACATGTGTAATCCATGTCTATAACTTGACTCGACGTGAGTCAATGGGGGATGTCCCCGGTCGACTGGTCTTGATGAGGCCAGGAAGATAATAGTCATACGACATGTGTAATCCATGTCTACAACTTGACTCGACGTGAGTCCATAGGGGATGTCCCCGGTCGACTGGACTTGATGAGACCAGGAAGTTATGAATCATAAGACATGTGTAATCCATGTCTACAACTTGACTCGACGCGAGTCCATAGGGGATGTCCCCGGTCGACTGGACTTGATGAGACCAGGAAGATAATTCATACGACATGTGTAATCCATGTCTACAAGTTGACTCGACATGAGTCTATGGGGATGTCCCCGGTCGACTGAACCAGATGAAGGTTCATGATGATCTTTACTCTACTAGACCTGATGAAGGTCTATGAGAATCTTCATACTACAAGACCTGATGAAGGTCATAAGTCTATTGTTAGATGGGCAAGTCGTGTGGACTTGATTAATGTCTATCAAAGTTATTACTCATTTTTCTGATGAGGATGTATGAAACTACGGTCAAATGGACTTGTCGAATGAACTTGATGAAAGTTCAAAAAAGTCATTACTCATTATATACTAGACTTGTAAATTGCCCATAATACTACCATTGATAAACTTGATGAAAGCCATCGAAGTCATCTCTATTCTGCGAGACTACTGTCGAATTGACTTTATTAAAGTCCAAGGTTATCATTTTCGATTCTACTAGACCTAAGAAAGGTCAAAGAAGTGTTCATTCCTCATACTTCAATATACTTGATGAAGGTCTATGAGACCATTCACTCCACCCGACCTAATGAAGGTCAGGAGACTACGGTCTAACAAAGGTCAATGAAGCTAAGGTCGAATGAACTTGATGAAAGTCCAACTGAATCTTCACTCTACTTGACATGATTAAGGTCATCTACTGATGAGCCATTTAATACATTCTTAGTGGTTAGTTTTATCAGTGAGACACAAATTTTGGCAATGAACCCTGAGGATGAGCTGGAAGAAACCGAGATAGAGGGTTTCTTTCGGATTGTGAAAGTGGAGGAGGTTATCAAGATGTGTCAAGCCTGGCAGCAAAAGGTGATTGGGCTTATTAAGCCAGCTAAGAAGGAGGTTGGGCTGGGCCACACAAAAGATGTTGATATGATGAGTGATATTGCAAAAGGCCTCACCGGTAGGGAAGCTGTAACAATTAACTCTTATCTACAAATGGGGTCATGTTGCGCGTTACTCTATGTGACCAACGACACTAAGGGCAGATCGAGTATGGGCCAAACTTAATCGACCCATATCTCCAGGTACATAAGAAAATTGAGGCTTCTTCTTCATCTTACCATTCGACTCATGTCTGGATCTGTCACGAGCCGATTCGACGAACGAGTGGCTTAAGAATATTGACGCTTCTTCTTCATCTTACCATTCGACTCATGTCTGGATCTGTCATGAGCTGATTCGACGAACGAGATGCTTGACTCTAGTGTATACGGCCGGGACGTAGAAGGAGCAAAACCAGAAGCCAAAGCAACAAATCAAGCAAACAAACTCCAGGCGACCCAACAGACGAGCAGGAAAACTCCACCAATCCAGGGACTCAGCCAAGACATACAAAGAGTCAACCAATCCAGGGACTCAGCCAAGACATATAAAGAGTCAACCAATCCAGGGACTCAGCCAAGACATATAAAGAGTCAACCAATCCAGGGACTCAGCCAAGACATATAAAGAGTCAACCAAGCTATAAAAGGGCAGGACGAACCAGTGAGGGAGACACCAGGAACCCCGAGACTGCGACATCTTTTCCTCTGATTTTTATTATTATTACTTTTTTTTTTGAATGTAATGGTGGTATGAACTTTGGCTTTCGACTTTCTCCCGTAGAACCAAATAACGCCTATCAACTGTTCGAGAGAATGTCATAAAGCCAAAAAGGTATTTTAATGAATATCTGGAAATAAATCTGACTCTTCAATTGTCATGTTATTGCTCCGCAGCTTTCTGTTCCACCACTGTAGAGTCGAATTCAATTTTCCGTACGGAGTCCGGATTGGTTTGGACCTGCTTCTGCGCAAGTTGTGGACTGTCGTATGGACTGGCTTTTGACAGTCCTGCAGCTGGATCGTGGAATGCAGTGTGGGTTCCTTTTATTCTTTGGGGAAGCTGCTTCAATCTCCATTTCATCTGGTGCTGAATCTTTGCACTGTTTATGTCGAATGAAACTGCCCATGGTTGAGGTACTAAATGATTTGGAGCACATGATGGGCGTTATTCTCAAATCACCGATTGTACTCGGTGTCGCGTGGATTCTTGTCATAAGCATGTTCGACTATTTTTAGAATTGTCGAGTTGAATGTGTTCTTCGCTTAAAACCTGGCTTTTTGTATGTGTCGTCTGGGGTAGAGTCATCGCATTCATTCTCATGTGATCCAGAAATTAAGTTAAGACTTTGTTCTTGTCGGTTGTGAAAACACTGCATTGTTGTGATTGTCAATCTGTTTAGAGGAGATAAGGAATTATATTACCTGTTTTTGTTGGAGGCTTTGGCAAGTGATCCATTTGGTGGCCTTGTCACAAGTAGTGTGCTTTGTCGAGTGGGCTCTTGGTGTGTGTTAAATTATATAGTAGATTTTGTTTTGTCTTATGCTCAACTTTGTGCATGTCGCTTGAAATTTCTCACTTGGAGGATTTATATCTTCAAACCTCAAACAGAAATGGACTGTTGAAATCCAATGAATGTTGTTACATGTAGTAAGTATGTTCATTTGTCGTATCGATCGAAGCCCCTGCCCCTCTCTAGGACTTCTATCATCCCTTGTCGAAGAGATTTTAATCAAGTTTCAAGCCTCATATGTGGAGTGTTGAGTGGAATCTCAAGCAAGTGACAAGCTATATATATAGTGATGTCAACTGGGACATCCTCTACAACGCACCAGTGTCGAGTGAGACATCCCTAACAAATTCTATGCCTCATTGCAAATGTCGACTGTGATTCCCTTATCAATTTTCAGGTTGTAAATTGTAGTGTCGACTAGGACACCATAGCAATTCTCATACTATAAATGGTGGTACCAACTATGACATCTATCATAAGTCACAAGCCACTTATTGATGTTGACTGGGACACCCATAATCATTTTCAAGATATATAGTGCAGTATCGACTATGACATCCATAACAAGTCCCATATTATAACACCTATTTTAAGTCACATGCCTTTCTAACGTCGACTGGGACATTATTAAAAGTACAAGCCATACCTGATAATGTTAACCGGGATGCCTACGCCAAGTTTTCATTCAGGTATTGTCGACTGGGACATCCTTCTCTTTGATCCTTGAGGAGATGACAATCCCTTCATGACGTTTGGAGAAGACGGCACTGCTTTCATGTCGTATGAAGGGGATATAGTTTCATTCATATTGTCTGATGAATTCGAAAAACTTCATATATAGGGAGAGGTTGATAATGATCCTTTTTGCATGGTCTGGTACTATCTTGGCTCAACTCTTCCTTTTTAGTAGGTGTGACTCCAGGTAGATTGAGGAGAATTGCTTTTTGAACTCTTGTACTTCCTTTCATGTGGAAGAGGAATCTTGTTGTGACCGGTCTGCTAGGGAAATATGATTTCTTCATTGGTGGTTTAGTGAACGGTCGTCTGATGGTGGTTTATTGTGGTAGAAGTGTGTTTGGAAAGATCGTAGATGGAGAGATCTTTGATTGCCATGAATCGCCAGGAGCCCCACGGTGGGCGCCAAATTGTAGACGCTGGTTTTCGCCCGAGGTCTACAATCGAGAATTTGTAGTTTGGGGCGCTAGCGATCCTGCAAAACAAAGGTGTAGAGTGAGCGGGAGTACTGCCCACCGGTGTGGTGGGTGCCGGGGGCACTCCGACGCCCAAGTCAGTAAATGAACAAAGGTAGTAATAGATGGAAGGTCAAGGTTAGATGCTACCTTGAACTCCGTCGAATGCCGTGAGGGCGGTAAGTGGCAGGAGTGGCGAGCTTGAGAATGTCCCTAAGCTATGGGTAGGAGAGCCAGACGTTGACCCCCTTCCTCTTAGAGCCTTGTTCCTTATATATACATGCTCTGGTAACGTGTGCCTTTATTGGCTTTGATTAATCGTCGGTTGGATTATGGTAACAGTCGACTTCATGAGGAGTTATAACTGCGTTGTAGGCTGAAACAGATGGGTTGTGAATAACATTTATGAGTCTGGGCGTTATGTGAGGGTGAGCCCTGATTATGCTCTGAGCACGTGGTTTCTCATTGGGCCTGGGCTTGTGAATCTATGGGCCTCTATATACTTTGAGCACTGGAGCTTCCTTTCGAGGTAGAAGCTTGGGTTTAGAGTAAAAGGACAAAATTGCCCCTGGACCAAATTTGGCCCGTAAAATATCTATAAATACTAATTAATTGTAAATTTAATCCTTTAAATTTAATTTAATAAGAACTTATAATTAATTCCTTAAAATTGATTCCATTTTATCATAGTTATAATCCTCGCGTTCGGACGCGACTACACACGCGGAAAATAAAATTTACGCGATCTCGCTAAAATAACTCGGGTCGTTACACTTACATGGATACCTAAAATCATTATGGTACATATACGGGCCCACTGATCCTATCTTGATTCTCACTTGATTAACGAGTGCATCGGTCCACACCCAATGAACCTTTAGAGGGCAGACCATGAAAGGTTTCTGACATACATGGTATCAAAGTGTGGAGGATCTCACACAAAATCAATATTATTTTATAGTCAAAAGATCACATATGTTACTCGACTCAAGGAGATTCCTATTGACAGTGGTGTGTACTTCGAATTATTAGGAATCACATGTGACTCATTCAATATTCAGTCCAACCAATACCATATTGTTGGACAATTATGACCCATAGCATCACTATTTGTACATAACATTGTGTTGTTGTACAAATTAACTATGTGACAAAAGAAATTGCTCTTTTATCATTTGTAATTGGATTACCAAGATACATAAATGATAAAAGTTCATATGATTAGTTCCGGATTAATAAGATATGAGACAATATTAATCCATTAAGGTTTAATCATTAAAACATTTCTAGTCGTAGTATTATCGAGATTGGACATCGATAATGCAGAATAGACTAGTATTGCATTTGTGCGCGTTGTGGGAGCATAACGACATAGTTCTCATATATTTGGGTATTGGATACTCATGCAAGTGTAATATGAGGTTTTGTTTACCGATGGTACGAAAACAGCTTCGCTCTGGATAGACCCCTCGGAATTCCATTGGTAGTATGACTATGTGTCTATGGAAGTCCAAATCAGGGTAGGTGTATTTGGTCTTAACCTGAGACTTACATCGCTAATACTTGCGACAATCAATATACTTTGGTTTTGGTCGTCCAGGGCTTTAACAGGTTCTGTGTACGCCTCTTCTGGGTATATTGACAATCGTAGTGTATTGGGTGTGATGTCAAGATGGAAGTATCACTTCAGTCATATGGAGATGATGGTCACGTAGGATAAGGAACCGGTACTCTTGTATGCTGCAGCTGTCGGGATAATGTGACTAGGTCATGTTTATCCGATTATAGAGACTAGTTACCAGAGATCCGACATATGCTTCGTACGGGGCAGACACAATTCCAGCCTCAGGCCTAGCATGTGACATCCGATACTGGATCGTAATATGTAATACTACGTATCCTACGCTTGATACAGATTATATATTCCTTTAAGAATATTTCTGGAGAATTGGGTAGGGACGGTGCTTTGCTAGAAGCCAACCATGTCTTGTAAATCGATAAAAACGTAGTACTAGGTATGTACGTGTTCGGATAGTCTAATGACCAGATTTACTGCCAACATATCTGGGGATCTCATGGGTCGCTTCCCGAAGATTCACCGATGACGTATGACTCGCACATAATTAATCTGGGATTAATTAGTAGAGAGAGAAAATTAAACTATGATTAATTGCGGAGAAATTTTATCTGGGATAAAATTCTATTTAAAGAGAGAGAACGATTAATTTGGAATTAATCGATAAAATAATATATTCGATATATTATACGAAATTAGATTTCTACGCGGAATTAAAATTATATTTTAATTCGGGCGAACGAGTTAATTTAGAATTAATTCGCTAGCGACGTGAATAGTAATTTTGCTAGGTATAATTATTTAATTAAATTTGATTTAATTACATCACAACGTAAAATTCGTTAATTCGGAATTAGCGAACCCGAGCCCGGGATGTGTTGCGGGCCCACTCGGATTTTGAATCAAGTGGGGCCCACATGTCACATCACAAATCAAATCACTAGTCAACTTTATCAACTTTTGGTTTATAGAAGTTGGTGGGATTTTTGGTAACTTGTAATTCACACTTTGTCATTTGGAATGACTAATACAAAAAACTTGGATTTGATATATAATAATTTGTTTTTGGAAATCAAATTAGACAACACAACTTCATCTCCTCTCTCTCTCCCTCACGGCAACAGCCATTTTTCCTCTCAAATTCTGGGCTTGGCCGAGACACATACAAGGATAAGGAAATTATTTGTTGCAAATTTTTCCAAGTGCTAGCACACTAAAGAGATCATTCAAAGGTGATAGGGAAACCAATCATTGAGCATGGAATCAACTAGCAAAGCTTGGAGCTTGAAGATCACTTCAAAGGGGTTTGGCCGAATTCTACAGGGAGGATTTTTTTGTGTTCAACGCATCCATTATCCGATCAAAGTAAGTATTTTCCGCTACTTTACTTTGTTGTATTCGCACATTTCATATGCTTAATTGATCTTGGTTTGACCTAGAAAACCCAACACATATGTCTATACGAGCTTCCAAAGCTCATGGTACATCGGGTTAAATCATTTGAACTCTAATTCTAATTTACAACATGTGCTAGGCTTCTAGGTTATAGGAATTCGACTGTATTCCAAAACAAACTACTAGGAATATTTACTTTAAGAATAGTTTACAATAGTAATACTTATCCTAATGTCGGACCATCTGGTGTCCAATATTGCTACATAATTATTATAAGATCGATGTCATTCTTATCATATTTATATATCTCTAATATGCATAATGACAATACAATTAATAAGGTATGAAATGAAAATATAGTTATTTTATTAACAAAATAATAAAATATATAATATATCATTCGGATTGGCGCTCCAAGCATCAACTCCAACTGTCAAAGAGTGAGAAATCATAGGAATGAGATTAAAACTTGTATACCATCACCCTTGTATTATGGGGGAGAAAAACTTTTGTACTAATGTGTTTGTCTGCGTTTTATAGAGTTATATTGAAGACATTCACACATTGAGGGGAGCTAATATTGAGGGAGAGTAAAATTGTCAATAATTTTGGACTCTCAAAGCTTTACAAGTTTTAAAGGTTGCTATAATAAAAAAGGGATAGATTGTTAGCGGCATATTCTCAAGATGAATTTTGATGATGCAACAATAGAAGTCTTCGACGTACACTAGTGGACATTAAAAAAGATGTCAAAGCACATTGGTGGTGAAGAGCAATAAATGTGAAGACTCAAGCGACAAATGAAGAATATTTTGTGTAGTCTTAGCTTAAGTGTCTCTTTGTAAGCGAGTTGTTAATTTATGTCTCTAAGTTCATAGGACATATGCACATTCATATAGATGCATTATGATCATGAGTAAATATTTTAAACCTTTAAATCATACATTTTGCACTGGGACTGGAATATCGGTCACCTAAATCGGCATATCGGTGTCATTGTTATGTTCTGAGCAGCTTTGCATCGCTTCTGGAACTGGGCTACTCCATACAGTCAATGATACCAGTTTATCTGAGGATTGCATTGTTATTGGAACTGGCATAGAGCATACCGATCTTCATACCAGTCAACCCTCACGCAGTGGAAGCGATTTTAAGCACCGAGATCGACCTCGAAAAATTTTCTAACACCTTTTCTCTTTATTGCCACTATTTCAATATATTATAATGAACAAAGAAGATTAAATATATGGAATATTCAATTTCTACGCACTGCCATGTTTATTGCAGTGGCCCAATCTTCCATCAAATAAATGTAGTGTTATATAAAATTGAAATATCAAATTCAAGTGATCAAATCATGCAATTTCATTATTAAAATCAAACAATGGGCGTGACCTTTGGACTTCCTCAACCCATGCACGCCAGATCAATTTCTATTCACTGATTTGCTTCTTAAATAAAGAAGCCATGATGAGTACACCAAGTCAATACGCATGTGATGACTTTTTGATTTGTTGCTGCATAAGCCATTTCCACTTTGATCATTTGAACGAATGAGCTTGGATCACGCATAATGAGCAATCATAGCCTTTTGCCGTGAGTTTGATCATTGACGTGAACAGTATGTGATGAATGGGGTTTACCATTCGATATTCCGTATTATAACTTATCATCAGAAATTCGAGAGAGTTGGCTCAGATCAACTCACTTGTTAAAGAAAATTTTATTGATAAGATTTTCCTTCATATTTTCTCTTATTTTTCTCTCTATTCAAACTCATTGAAAATGTGAGAAAAGTGGCTAGGATTTTTTTGAGATGAGAAAAACTTCATATTTATATCTAGGGTTTAGGTTAATTAAATATGCTATCACAAAATTAACTATAACCCTAATCACACATATAAATATTGGCCAATGACATTTTTTCCACAATAAATTATTAATTTCAAAAATTAAATATAATATCAAATATCATTTAATTTGAAACTAAGATTTAACATGTAACTTATATCATGATATAAATTACATATCTGATTTTGTATTAAATCAAATTTAATTTAAAAATCAAATCCTATATTAAATGATTATCTAATAATCATTAATATAAAAATTATTTATTAAACACTTTCATATGTAATTTCAAAGTGTGACATTATATAATTATTAATCAAATTTATAATTATACCAATAAATAATTCTCAATTATTTAATATTTTCAAGTGAGTTCATAATTGGACTATCCAATTATTCAATGGATTCCTATAGTGTAACGAGCTAATACGGGGATAAAATGGACCTATAATTCAGAGCTCTAATAATCTCGAAATATTAATTAAAACTCTTTAATTAAATATTTTGAATTATTAACTTTAGATTATTCCACTAAAAACGTAAAGCTACACTCTCATCACTGCTGATATATTTTATTCTGAAAATCATCGGCGTCCACCGATATAATCACTGCATACAGATTGACCCCCATGAGTATCTCATAATTAGAACCATGTCATGTTGTAATATCCCGAGTTTTTAATTGGAAGGTTTCTGAATTAAAATTAAGAATTTGGAACGGGATGGTAATAAAAAATATGAGTTTATGTGTTGGAAAATAGTTCGGAATATTTTAAAATGAAGCTTGGTCGCTTTGGAAAACGCGTGGTCTCGAGAACTAATTACTCGATTTTTATCATTCTATGTGTAACAAATTCTTGTTTTGGCTATAAACCTTTCAAACGAACTCTGATTGAGCTGATTTTTGAACTTTCAGACTTTTTTTTTTCTGAGATGAACAACTTTGATGTTTAACACTTTTCGAAATTTGCATCAGAAGAGCTTCAAAATGTGAATTTTCTAGATAGTTCTATTGAAGGGATCAAATTGTAATTTTTGGGG
Organism: Zanthoxylum bungeanum; assembly: GCA_019454045.1. NCBI lineage: Eukaryota > Viridiplantae > Streptophyta > Magnoliopsida > Sapindales > Rutaceae > Zanthoxylum > Zanthoxylum bungeanum. Next base: position 46,720 of record SKCR01005113.1, on the reverse strand, counting down.
GCCAGGATGTAATTTTCAGAAACTTCTTTATAAATACCCATAATTTCCCATAATTTCCAAATAGGCATAACTTCCCAAAATCCTCAAGTCAGCCCCCCACCCCCAAATTCGAAGCTACTGGTTTCTGGTTGCGTCGGTGTCCAGCCAGCGCATTGGCGCAAAGGGAGTATCCGGCCACCACACATCCAACAGTGGCCGGCGGTGGTGCAGAAAAAGCCGAAAATGGCGACGAAAATGGGAGAGACGTGCGATATTGGGTTGTTCTATCTTGCCTCGTCGTTTCATTTCATGACTCGAGCCACATGCCAAATCGAAGCTCTCAGAGAGTACTACAAGATGACAGTGATGATTTTCTGATCCGTGCTTAGTTGCACACGAAACGAGGGAGTAAGATTCGGATGAATAGTGACCCATGATGAACAGTAGCTCCGATCGGAATTCCGTTGATTCCAACACGTTCATGGGATCGTTTGGTGTTTGTATGTGGCCTCGAAATCTCGATAAGAACTCCCGGTAATAATCCGCAAATTTCAAGTTTTCCGTTAAATATTCGAATGCATCCAGTAGTTTCGTAGAGTAGCTAATGATATAAAATAAATTGTTTGAGTATTAGTATATTGAATATGAGCATTCGATAGTATCTGAGTGAAAGCGGAACGAGTTTGATTGATCCGATGGAATATGCAAGTTTCCGGTGAAAGTGAATTGTTGCGTATAATGATGTGCTTTGATTTTAACGATAGTTATGAGTTATATATGATATTAAAAATATGTTTGGATAAATCCGGGTAGATTTGGAGGGTTCGGGACTCTTCCGTAGCGTTTGCAGAAACATTTTGGGAAGATTTTCCAAAAAACATGTAAATCGAGAATTTAAGTTAACTGACCACTTGGGTTAGTTTATAATGATATTTTAAGATTACTAAAATCGAAAACATTGAAATCAGACTTGATTCAATTGTACCGATAGATCCAGAACTTTGTCAAAGCTAAGTCGGGAATTTCATAAGTTGCGATTCTAACGATGTTTCGTCATTTATTTTGGCAGACTTGACTTGGACCTGGAGTGTTCGTGAAGCCAGTTAAGTAACCCATGCGATGAGAGCTTGAATTGGTGAATTCGTGTTTTAAAATATATATAAAGAAGATTGACATGTTAGGATTAAAAAAAAAAAAGTTTTGAGGTGGCTTTTGGTACGTAGTACGAGATTAAATATGTTTAAGATAATCAACCACCAAATGTATAGATTTTTTGTAATGTTATGATATGGAGTGAAATGATTAATGACATTGATGCTTATTGATGTATGTAAGAGTATAAACACGTAATGGTATATATGTGTATATGTAAATGAACAAGTATATGTATAAGCATGGGTACACGTATTTCAATATACATGAGATGATAAGTATGATTTCAGTGTATAAGATCGGTAAAGAGAACAATTTATGATTTTTGAATTTGTTCTAGCATGCGAAGATGTACATTATTAGAGTAAGTTTGTTATTGACTAGTGCATACAATATAACTATATAGAGGTTGGGTTGGTATAAGCTAAGCCTTTGTTGAGTAATAGAAGTACATGATTGATAGGATACGTATATGAAAGGAAATGTATATTTGGTAAGACATTGTATCAATGTATTCAAATAAGAATTCTGAAATGGATTATATTTGATTGATAAGTAAATGGTACGAGGACTGTTAAGGGCCATGGTATTTGAATTTGAAGTAATGTGTTTATTCATATGCTTGATGTATGTAAAACAGTGTTTGCTATGTATGTGCGTGTGTATGAAAAAATTGTATGATAGTTTATGTTACGTGTTATGTACGCTTGTGTATTGTTTAAGTTATGTGTTCTTTGATGTGTTGAATACTGTGAATGTTTAATGTTTGTTACACGATGATTGTATGTATGTTTGAGTGCATGGGTAAGTATGATATAACCCGTGAGATGTATGGATCGTGTGTATTTTTTAGGAATGAATGAATGACCGGAAAGCTTGTGCGAGTATAAGATTTTATGAAGTATATTTGCTAAGTTCGTTATCATATGTTCGTATATTGCGAAAGTGACTAAACTTTTTGTAAGATTGAGTTACTAGGCATGTATCTAAGCAAAAATTTTGAATATTGGATTTGTATGAACGAAAAAAGAAGTGAGCTATGGTTTCTAAACTGATACGTGTGTGTACGATAAGTCAGGAATGTTATCAAAATAAAGAAAGTTCTTTTAACTTATCGATTTGATGATATTTCAAATAGGTTTAATCATGATAAAATATAAATGTGTAACTTTATGATTCATACAATTAGGACGGATTTGATGTTAAGTAAGGTACTCTGTGATACTTGATGTTAACTTTGAACTCGCATTGATTTAATAGTTCATATATATTTAGATAATGAATGTTATAACATATTTGACTTATATGCTTTGGTTGTGTATGGTTACTTACTGAGTTTCAAAACTCACACCAAACTAATTTGCTAGTTTTGCAGGTTGGCTTCTAGATTGGTCAACCACATCACCTTTGGAATTCATGCTCGAGACATGGATCACCCAAACAGCAATCACCCTCGCAAGTGTCCTGAGAGAAGTTTAAGAAGTTTAATATATTTTGTTATTGCTTTATTTGTCGTGTTGAGCACGCTGTCTATATATATATATTAGTAAATGTTTTGATTATTTATGATATGGTGAGCACAAAGTCTTGAGTGTTGATAGATGATGTGGGTGGAGCCTTTAGGTGATGATTTTTTTGTTGGTTTGGACTTGAGGTCCATTTAGATATATGATGTTTATTTCAAGTTTGCTTTGATGCTGGACTGAGATCCAAGTTGTCCAATTTTTAGGATACATCATGTCAAATTTTCGGTAAATTCAGAGGCTTACGGAGATATGGTGGTATCAGAGCAAAGGTTTAGGTGTCGGTGACTGTAGCTACAGGGTATCCGATCATCCGAGTAAGTTTTCGATTATGTATAGATCATATACGTCATATGTTTGTAACATAAATTTATTTCTTGTATATGGAGTTACGTGCAATGTTTTTAATTGATATGGATGATTTGGATTCTCTGTATATGTTTGTGTACCATGAATATATGTATGTGTATTGGTGTATAGGTATATTAAGTTAAAAGTATGTCGTTTATATAGGCATATGTATAAGTAAGTAATGTGAATTTGAGGTGTTTTGAGGTATATGAGATTCTATGATGTTGATAGTTTGAAATGTGAACGGATATTTTGAATCATGTTTTGGAAACTTGGTATTTAATTTTTGATATAAAAGTGTTTTGTAAAGAAAAAGAAAAGGAAAGAAAGAAAATTTTTAAATGTTTTGATTTTGATTATAAAGATAATGAAATATTTCTACCTCGACGCTTGATTCACGTTTCCATGTTTTGAGATTTATCGATATATTTCCGTCGGGGTGCTTGATATTATGTTTCCGTATCGATGTTTGAAAATGATTTTGATGTTTTTAAACTGTAAAACTTATTTCTGTCGAGATGCTCGAAAAACTATTTCTGCCACGGTGCTTGATGATTTTATGTTTTTGACCTTTTGTGGTGCTTGTATATGTTTCGTTCCAGATTAGCCCCCGGGGCGCTAGTTATAGGGTCCAGACCATCGGAAAATGGTTGGCCCACTACCCTTTCGACATGGTCCGTACACTATCCGGTCTATGCGCACGACTTAGCAGTGGATGATCGGTATGTATTTTGAAAAGTTTGCATTAAAGATTTTTTTTTTTTACATATTTATGTTTTTGGGGGGAAAATGATTTAATAAGAATCACATTTTGATTTTAATGTATTTCGATATTTTCGTAATATTATACGATATGATATGTTTCTGTCACGGCGCTCGTGTTGGTCTCTAAGATCATCCCAAGAACATTTAAAGCATGAAATAATGTGAATACAAAAGAAAAATATAGCGGAAATATACTTACAATGATCGGAAGAGAGGATGTGTTGATAACAAAAAGTTTCGTTCCTTAAAAGTCTCCAAGATTTCTTTGAACAAGGTTGAGCTCCAAGCTTGAGTGATATGAGATTCCAAGCTCAATGGGAAAGGTTTCCATATCACCTATGTATGATTCTTCAAGTGTTAGCTTTGGAAATTTTGCTACAAAATTTCATGGTTCTTCCTTGTAACTCTCGACAATGGAGTAAAAGAGAAAAGAGAGAATTTAGTTTTTGGGAGAGAGAAAGAGGAAGTTAAAAAGTTGACTTGTTAATTGATTTCCAAAATCAAAAAAGATATACCAATTCCAAAGTTGGTAATAAGTCCATCACTTTTGACAATTGGGTAAGTTACAAGTCACCAACACATCATTACCAACTCACCAAATTCCATCACCAAAAAGTGATGAGAAAGACAAGTGATGTGACATGTGGGCCCCACTTGATTCAAAATCCGAGTGGGCCCGCAAACACATTCCGGGCTCGGGTTCGTTAATTCCGAATTAACGAATTTTTCGTTGCGACGTAATTAAATCAAATTTAATTAAATAATTATGCATAGCAAAATTACTATTAAAGTCGCTCGCGAATTAATTCTAAATTAATTCGTTCCCCCGAATTAAAATCCAATTTTAATTCCGTTATGAAATCTAATTTCATTTAATATATCAAATATATTATTTTATTGATTAATTCCGAATTAATCGCTCTCTCTCTTCTAATTGAATTTTATCCCAGATAAAATCTTGCCGTAATTAATCTTAGATTAATTTTATCTCTCTTATAATTAATCCCATATTAATTCTGTGTGAGTCATACGTCATCGGTGAATCTTCGGGAAGCGACCCATGAGATCTCTGGATATGTTGGCAGTAAATCTGGTGGTCGGACTATCCGAACACGTGCGTCCTCGTACTACATTTTTACCGATTTACGAGACATGGTTGGCTTCTAGCAAAGTGCCATGCCTACCCAATTCTCCAGAAATATTCTTAACGAAATATATAATCTATAACAGGCATAGTATATGTAGTATTGCGTATTGCAATCCAGTATCTGATGTCACATGCAAGGCCTGGGGCTGGAATAGTGTTTGCCCCGTACGAAGCATATATCGGATCACCAGAAACTAGTCTCTATAATCGGAAAATCATGACCTTATCATATTATCCCGATAGTTGCAACATAATAGAGAACCGGTTCTGTATCCCTGCGTGATCATCATCTCCATATGACTGAAGTGATACTTCCGTCTTGACATCACACCCAATACACTACGATTCTCAATAAACCTAGAAGAGGCGTACACAGAACCTTTTAATGTCCCGAACAACCAAAACCAAAGCGTATTGATTGTCGCAAGTACTAGCGATGCAAGTCTCAGGTTAAGACCAAATACACCTACCCTGAAGCGGATTCCCATAGACACATAGTCATACTACCAATGGGATTCCGCGGGGTCTATCCAGAGCGAATCTGTTTCCGTACCATCGGTAAACACAACCTCCTATCACACTTGCATAAGTATACAATACTTAAATATATGAGAACTATGCTATTACGCTTCCATAACACGCACAAGTGCAATACTATTCTATTTTGCATTATCAATGTCCAGTCTTGATAATACTACGACTAGAGATATTTAATGATTAAACCTTTGTGGATTGATATTGTCTCATATCTTATAATCCGGAACTAATCATAAGGACTTTTATCATTTATATATATAAGTAATCTAATTACAAAAAAATGATAAAATGCAATTTCCATTGTCACATAGTTAATTTGTACAAAAAACACAATGTCTTTTACAAATAGTGACGCTATGGGTCATAATTATCCAACAATCTCCCACTTGGCCTATAGCCAGTCACTCAAGCATCTAACACATGAACTATGTACATGTCGCTCAAACTATTGCTGAGGAATAACTTCCGTCAGCGGATCTGCAATGTTGTCCTCTGATGCGACCTTCTTGATCTTCACATCGTCACGATGTATGATCTCACGAATCAGATGGAAATATCGAAGAACATGCTTGGATCGTTGATGAGACCGCGGTTCCTTAGCCTGTGCTATAGCCCCGTTATGGAAGCGTAACAGCATAGTTCTCATATATTTAAGTATTAGATACTTATGCAAGTGTGATAGGAGGTTGTGTTTACCGATGGTACGAAAACAGATTCGCTCTGGATAGACCCCGCGGAATCCCATTGGTAGTATGACTATGTGTCTATGGGAGTCCGCATCAGGGTAGGTGTATTTGGTCTTAACCTGAGACTTCCATCGTTAATACTTGCGACAATCAATACGCTTTGGTTTTGGTCGTCCAGGACTTTAACAGGTTCTATGTACGCCTCTTCTGGGTTTATTGAGAATCGTAGTGTATTGAGTGTGATGTCAAGATTGAAGTATCACTTCAGTCATATGGAGATGATGATCACGCAGGGATACATAACTGGTACTCTAATTGGTTGCAACCATCGGGATAATATGAGATGGTCATGATTATCTAATTAAATAGACTAGTTGCTTGTAATCCGATATATGCTTCGTACGAGGCAGACACTATTCCAGCCTCAGGCCTTGCATGTGACATTTGATACTAGATCGCAATACGCAATACTACGTATACTACGCCTGACATAGATTATATATTCTATTAAGAATATTTCCGGAGAATTAGGTAGGCACGGTGCTTTGCTAGAAGCCAACCATGTCTTGTAAATCGGTAAAAATGTAGTATGAGGTATGTACGTGTTCGGATAGTCCGACGACCGGATTTACTGCCAACATAACCAGGGATCTCTTGGGTCGCTTCCCGAAGATTCATCGATGACGTATGATTCGAGCATTAATCTGGGATTAATTACGGAGAGATTTTATCTAGGATAAAATACTATTTGAGGAGAGAGAACGGTTAATTTGGAATTAATCGATAAAATAATATATTCGATATATTTAACGAAATTAGATTTCGACGCAGAATTAAAATTGGATTTTAATTCGGGCAAACGAATTAATTTAGAATTAATTCGCGAGCGACGAGAATAGTAATTTTGTTTGGCATAATTATTTAATTAAATTTGAATTAATTACGTCACAACGGAAAATTCGTTAATTCAGAATTAGCGAACCCGAGCCCGGGAGTGTTTGTGGGCTCACTCAATTTTGAATCAAGTGGGGCCCACATGTCACATCACTAGTCATCTTTTCACATTTTTGGTGATGGAAGTTAGTGAGGATTTTGGAGACGACTTATTCCACACTCAAGCTTGATTTGTTGTTGACATATACCAACTTTGGTATATCATTATCTTAATTTTGGAAATTAAAATACAAGTCAACAAAATCAATTCACTTTTTCTCTCATCATCATTCACGGTATTTTGAAGAAAAAAAATACTCTCTCCATTTTCTTTCATCTTAGCCGAACCTAGGAGGAAAAAGCTAGCACATCAAAGGATCATCCAAGGTGATAGGGAAACCATCCCAAAAGCTTGAAATCAACTCAAAAGCTTGGAGCTTGGATCTCATTCCCAAAGTTGAGCTTGGCCGAAAACTTGGAGCAAAAGGTTTTGAATTTGACGCATCCTAAATCCGTTCATTTAAGTATGATTCCGCCATACTTTACTTTTATATTCAGAATTTTTCATTGCTTATTATGATCTTGGATTATCTTAGAGACTAACAATGGTATCATGAGCCTTGAATAAGTATGAAAATTGAATTTAGGATAAAATTTGGGTAAATTTGATTTGAGCATGATTTAACCAAATTGTTTGTTTGAGCATGCTTGTATGTGGATAACTTGGAGTTATATGTGATCAATTTGAAGAAAATTGAATTGGATTAATTTTCCCCAATTTTTTGAATGTTGGCCGAATGCATAGTAGCCCTAAAGTCATGATATTTTTTATTTTTTGATCATTGGATGAGTTGAAAGACATGGTTATATTGATTTAAGATTCAATCGGATTGAAATCAGAATCGAATATAAAAACCCTCAAAATGCCGTGAGCTTCTAAGCATGAAATGAGATGATTTTTTGTTTCAATAATGTTGGACATGTGTTGGACAAATTAAAGCATGATTAATTGATTAAATTGATATTTTGGAAATGTTAATTTAGATAATTAATTAATGTAATACACTTTAATTAATTAAATTATGAAATTTGGAATTTTAAAATTTAATTAGTTGGGCTTAATTTAGAATTGGGCTTTAAATGTTGTATTTGGGCCTAATGGGCTTGGTTGGGTCAAGTTGGTTTAGGTCAATTGGATTGGATCCAAATTGGGCCTAAATCATTCCATTAAGTCCAAATATGACAAATGAGCCTTTTATGACCAAATATGACAAATTTCCTAAGTTGCTAGCACATCAAAGGATCATCCAAGGTGATAGGGAAACCATCCCAAATATCAGAATTTTTCGCGCAATATTGGAGTTTACTAAGGTCCCAATGATCAATAAACAATAATGAACATGTGTGAATACAATCGAGAAAGTCGCGGAATACTCACATCGATCGGTTGAGCTACGCGCGAAGCAACCAAATTCCATTTTCTGCCTTGTACTGCTCACGGCAGTGAGCTGCAACACCCCACTGGTTTCGGCTTTGTGGATCAACATCATCAAGCTCCAAGCTTCGTGATTTGATTCCCGGCTCATGGGTGGACTTCCCTATCACATTCGCATGTCTCTCGGAGTGCTAGCTCTTTTGATTTTTGCCACAAAAACCAAGCACTTTGGCTTCCCTTCTCACGATTTTTGGCAAACCAGAAACCATAAAGTTTTAGCCCATTGGGCGTGGAAAGATGAAGAGAAAAGAGAGAGGAAGTGTTGTGTGATGGTTGGTAAGAAAAGTGTATCTAATACACAATTATTTTACTTTTCAAAAATCAAATAAATGATTTCTAAAATCAAAACAAATACCAAACATTTAAAATATATTAAATGTCTATCACACATCACACTTGAGTGTATTACACTCCACCATCAATTCACATCAATCAATCAAATCAAATGACAAGTTGTCACATCACTCAAAGTGACTAATGATTTGACGCTTGATGCGACTAATGATTTGACGATTGATTTAACTTGCGTTCCGCACTCGAATTCGAAATGCGAATGTGCTCGGAAATAATCCCGGGCTCGGGTTTGCTAATTCCAAATTAACGAATTTTCCGTTGCGTCGTAATTAAATGATTACGCCTAGCGAAGTCACTATTCACGTCGCTAACGAATTAATTCTAAATTAACTCATTCGCCCGAATTAAAATCTGATTTTAATTCTGCGTCGAAATCCAATTTCGTTTAATATATCGATTAATTCCAAATTAATCTGTAACATCCCGCCGAGGCAGGATGCTACCGGCAGGAGACAGGAGAACCCATCTCCATAAGCCTCTAATTCTAACGAAATTTCGGCATGATATATTTGTAACATCATGCAACCTGGCCTGTAACCAGCCTCCACAAACAATAAGAAAATCAACAATCTCGGCCTCAGGCCGGAAACACAATATCAAGGCCTCAGTCCTGAACTCAAAGAACAAAATATAAACTATTTGGCCTCCGGCCAGAACCCAAATGAAATTATACCATTACATGACTTATACAAATGAGATGCAAATACAAAAACTATACAAAGGGGCCGTGAGGACCCATACTCAACCCAGGACTCCCTTGACTGCAAATGAGGCGATCCACCGTCTTCAAAGTCTTCACCGAACTACAGCTACTATCCTGCAAAATTGCAACTGAAAGGATGTGAGTCATATTGACTCAGTAAGTAATCATGTAGAAATTTACAAAACAGATATAACTGTATGATTCTTTTATCCATTTAGATACCATACTTCTAGTTATTGGTCTTTTGATCTGAACACACATGCATCAACTAACTTCTGATTATTACACTCCTTATAACTCATCATGTTTTACTTTACTACTAACAACTAAAGTCCATTACACTTATTCCGTGCTGCGTGGATTCTTTTCTTAACCTACTTTTGTGCTCTTTACTAATCTGATGCAGACACTTATAATAACTTTCTCTCTTTCATTATCTTGAAATATCATCAAATCGGAGTTATAAATTATCTTTTCTATCAAACAATCATCTTTGACCGTCTAATAAACTAGGTTCTATTTTCATTATTACATGAATATGTTATCATTACCTCATGAACTATCATCATTCCGTTATGTTCTTTCTAATAAAACATACAACTCATAATCATCATTAATATATATATACCTTTACATAAGATCATGTTATCAGGCATTAAAATCTTACGAAAAGACATTTCTATATAAACATGACACATACCTATATTAACCATGCACATCTTTCGATGAAATTATGTCATGCTTCTATGAACTGTTACTTTAAAATCTTTCATGATGCACTCATATGCGAAAGACATCAATGCCACAATGCATATACCTTAAATATATATACATCACAAATAACTCACTTGGATGCATGATATATATGCAGAAACCATAAATCAATCTTTACTTCAAATTGCTGTGCCTTCATGAACATAATCTATAAAATTATTTATGCAGAATACTGAGTTGAAAACATCACTCGAAAACTAATTTTTGTATTAAAATTCTGAATTCCTTATAAAACCGATGCTTTTGGAAAACTTTCTTTTCTAAAAAGTTCTTTCTGGAAGCTGAAATGGAAGACTGAAAACCATCCTTGAAAACTGAAATCTGTTTCCAAAGAAATCTGAGACTGTGTTTAAAGCTATAATCTGTATCATTAAAACTGTTTTCTGAAAACTTCATATTTCCAAACTCCTTTCTGAAAACCGGTATCTGGGTATCTGTGAAAATCTTATATCAGAAAATCTGGGATCTGAAATCATTTCCATAATCTGTTTCTGTCGGAAAACCCAGTCATATGAGGGCGTTACGTATCGTCCGACCCCTCATATGCCAATCTCAGAGGCAGAAGTGCAAAACCATGACTTTGGGGCGTTACGTCTCGCCGTCCCCCAAAGCATGCCACAACTGTCTCTAATCTGGGGGTCTAGGGGCGTGATATCTCTCCGTCCCCCTAGCCCATCTGGAGGATCTGAGAGAGTCCCCTCAGTCCTCAACATGTGCACATGTTTCTGAATCCGTCAATTCCATATTGTGTCTTAAGTTACATACTGGGGTGAGTTTTTACCTCATACCCCGAAAATCATAAAATCATAATTTGTAACTCAAACTGTAAAAACATTTTCTGAAATACAATTCTTTTCAAAATCATTTGAAATCTTTCCTTAAAACATTTGAAATGTTGAAAAACATTGTTGTCGTATGCTCAACCGTTGAAAACTTAAACACACACACACACATGCACATGCATACATGCATTTCTCATGCTTCTCTCTACTTTAGCCATGATTCCCTCTATAATGATCTTACAAACTATATGCTTAAATATTAACAGAATGTTGTTCAAACAAAAACATGCTACTTTTATCTATATATATATATGCATACCTTCAACCATCATAACTTAACTTACCTCTTTAACTTACCGTGCTGGTGGCTCACAATCATACATTGCATAAATTAAATTCATACACACACAATCAAAGTTCTTCTGCTAAATCAAACATCAACGTAAACGAGTTCCAATATCTTAGTTCTTAAGCTGATTTGCTATTTTCTAACTATCTACTAGTACTCAAGAATCTCAAATCATAATCTTTTATATATTCTTATGCCATGCATATGCTACTTCTTTATACTTGCTACCATCTTATATAAATGTATCAGTACTCACTAGTTTTTATTTACTAATGCATACTAATATTCTTATACAATGCATAAAATACAGACTTTCATTCATATCACTAAATCATATATGATTATCTCATTTATAACTGTAATCCCATTCCCTAGGGTGTAGTTTTTCTACAAACCCCCCATACCCAGGTTTGTTAGATTATAATCATAACTATAACAATCATTCAATTGTTTCATCTGTATATACATAAACCGGTTCTTACCTATGTACATTTATCTTGCCTCTGAATACCCCTGTTTACCCTTTTACTTATGTTTCCACATGCAATTGCTTACTCTTATCTATACCAGTCCACTAGCTTCTGTCTCCTACGATCATCTTTATATACATATATATTTATATTTATTAGTTTCTCACATTGTGTTATATATATAACTTAATATAATTCTACTCTGTGCAACGATACTTCTTAAGTAAACAAAGCATGAGTTACTTACCTGACTAGGCGAGTGCCCGCGATCCGGGTCCGATCTGCCAAAACAAATCACATCAACTATCAGAATCGCTATTTGCGGAACTTTCTACTCAACAACTATAAACTGCGGATTCTCTCGGAATCCTCAAATCCTCACCGACTCTACGGTTTAAGTTTCATTACTCTAACACATGCTCACTTTGCTATCCTAAACCAACTAGATAGGTCAAATTCTCATTTTACGCGTTTGCGGCAAAACTTGCGGAAAAGTTTCCGCAAACGCTACGGAAGGGTCTCGAACCCTCCGAACTAAACCGAAGTTACCCAATTACCCTCGTAATACCATAAATACATCATAACAAAACATACGATCATTTACGCTCAATCGCGCGAGAAATGCCGTTTTACCGGACTCTCGCTAATTCTACCGGATCGATCATATCTCGTCCGTTTCTCCCCGGATTCTACCACATTTATCGTTTTAACATATAAAGTCATGTCCAATTCATATCAAGGCAATTCACTAAACTACGAAACTACCGGAAACATCCGAATATAAATCGATATACTTGAAAATAACAAAATCTAAACGAAGAGTCATACCGAAATTCCGAGGCCATATTCGGACTCCCCTCGGCAATACGAACGCGCTGGTGTCGACGGAATTCCGATCGGAGCTACCGTTCGACATGGGTTTACTGTTCACCGAACATTCTTCTCTCGATTCGCGAGCCACCGGCCGATGTTCAGCGAAACCGACTCCGTATAATCGTAGTACTCTCCGAGGGCTTCGTTTTGGTAGGTGGCTCGGGCCGTGAGACGACCCGACGAACCGGATCCATGAAACCCATTTCACGCCCAAAACACTCCTCGCCGTCGCCGTTGCCGGCGATTTCCCGGCTGTCGCCTGACACCATCTGGCTCGTCGTCGCTGAGGGAACCGACCTGCACCGGTGCGCCGGCATGAGATGGCCGGAATCTCCGCCGGCGTGGACTTCTTCTCCAAAGGGCGACGGGGGTGCGGGTGAGGGGAAAAGGAAAGGTTTGCCATTTTTGCAATTTACCAAAAGGAAAGGTTTGCCAATTCTGGAACCTTCTGGAATTTCGCAATTTCAGAGCCTTTCTTATGCGATTCTCGAAAAGTGTTCAACACGAAAGTTGTTCATCTCGGAAAAACGAGTCCAATGGTCTAACAATCAACTTGATCGAAGTTCGTTTGCAAATTCTGTGACCAAAACTGTAAACTTTACGCGTTTTACGAAAATCGCAAAACTGACTTTTGATCCTCCGCGTTTTCCGACGCGACGAAAATTCATAATCTAATATTCCAACCCATAAGACATCACTTAAACTCTTATTATTCATCATCATCATGCTCCGAGACTAAAACAGCCGTCCGGGAATCTTCTAGAACAATCCTGAAAATCTGGGATGTTACATAATCGTTATCTCTCTTTTATTGATTTTTTATCTCAGATAAAATATCTCCGTAATTAATCCCAGATTAATTTTCTCTCTCATCTAATTAATCCCAGATTAATAAAAAGTGTGAGTCATACGTCATCGGTGAATCTTCGGGAAGCGACCCATGAGATCCCCGGATATGTTGGCAGTAAATACGGTCGTCGGACTATCCGAACACGTAAGTACCTCGTACTACGTTTTACCGATTTACTAGACAAGGTTGGCTTCTAGCAAAACATCATGCCTACCCAATTCTCCAGAAATATCCTTACAGGAATAAAGGATCTATATCAGGCGTAGTATACGTAGTATTGCGTATTTCTTTCCAGTATCAGATGATCATATGCAAGGCCTGGGGCTGGTACAGTGTCTGGCCCGTACGAAGCATATATCGGATAACGAGCAACTAGTCTCTTTATTATCGGATAATCATGACCAAGTCATATTATCCCGACGGTTGCAACCTTTTTAGAGAACCAGTTCTGTATCCCTGCGCGATCATCATCTCCTTATGACTGGAGTGACACTTCCGTCTTGACATCACACCCAACACAATACTATTCTCAATATACCCAGCATAGGCGTACAGAGAGCCTGTTAAAGCCTTGGATGACCGCAACCAAAGTATATTGATTGTCGCAAGTATTAGCGGTGCAAGTCTCAGGTTAAGACCAAATACACCTACCCTGATTTCGGACTTCCATAGACACATAGTCATACTACCAATGGAATTCCGAGTGGGTCTATCTAGAGCGAAGCTGTTTCCCGTACCATCAGTGAAACACAACCTCATATTACACTCGCATTAGTATCTTATACCCAAATATATGAGAACTATGTCGTTGTGCCCTCACAACGCGCACAAGTGTAATACTAGTCTTTTTATGCATTCATCGATGTCCAATCTCGATAATGCTCTGACTAGGGATGTTTAATGATTTATCCTTCGTGGACTGATACTGTCTCATATCATTCTCAATCCAGGAACAAATCCCAGGGACCTTCTATCATTTATATATCTAGGTGATCTAATCACAAATGATAAGAGTGCAATCTCATTTGTCACATAGTTAATTTGTACAACAACACCATGATCTGTACAAATAGTGACGCTATGGGTTATAATTGTCCAACAATCTCCCATGTGGCCTATAGCCAGTCACTCGAGTGTGTTACACCCGAACTATGTACGGTTGGCTCAAATTACTGAGGAAAGGCTTTCGTCAGTGGATTTGCATGATTATCATCTGATGCGATTTATACGATCATCACATCACCACGATGTATGATCCGAACGAATCAGATGAATATCGAAGTATATATCTGGATCGTTGATGAGACCATTAATTCTTTAGCCTGTGCTGACACCTAGCTCAGCTGCTAACAGAACTATATCTAATCTAATTAGATTTTGTATCGACCCAGAAGGCTACTATTGCCACCTCAGCTGCAGCGATAACCCGTATTTGTTGTTTATTCGGTAACAGTATCTTTCTTGGAAGATTTCCATCTCACTGTACCGTTATTCAAACTGTATAGTACCATTTGCGACTTTTAGTCATCTTATCGGTTTAGGAAACTTGCAGTAGTAATCCCAGTCACTTCAAGTTCTCATTCTCTAAAGTTTAAGACAGCATCCTTATATCTCTAAGATACTAACGGATGTTCTTAACATCAATCCAGTGACTATCACTTGGATTGGCCTGTTTGTGAATCCATATGCTCAAAGCGTTTGAGACACCAGGTCGCGTACATTTTTCAATGTACGATTTCTCGGAGAGTTTTTTTCGAAAGCCAAGCTTTCACCGATTATTTATATGGGAATATCATTTCCAAGAAATGACATATTATCATTATTTATATAGGACAGTCACTGTTAGTGCGCTCCCACTAACTCTCTTATATACACAAAAATCATTTTCGTTTTGAATTAAATCATAAACTATTATGATTATATCAAAACGATAATTCCAAGAACATATGCTTGCTTCAATCCAAACATGGATCGAATAACCTGCAAACCTTGTTTGCTAGTTTTGGTACGATAAAACCGACAGGATGTTAAAAACATCCTCCAAAAGGTTTCATTTTCAGGAAAGCGATTTTCCCGTAAAGCTGTCATATTTCATAAATGAAACACGCAGCTTTAACAAGCATTATTCAAATGGATTTTCCGTGGCAATAGTTAAAAGGTTGAATCGTCATCAGCACAATGTTGATAACGATACCTTTTCCGCTAAAAGCCTAGCTTTATAAGTTGGTGTGTTGCCTTCCATGTATGTCTTCCTCGAAGACTTATATAGTACCAATAGGCACAATGCATTGCGGTACATCAACTAGTATCCAAACTTGTTGATATACATGGATTCCAATTCGGACTCATGGAACTTTTCCATAATAGGGAGTCGATACCTTGTATCACTTCCTCATACGTAGTTAGTTGGTATACCTCAATAAGATTAACATCTTTATGAGGTGAGATCAGAAACCCATACCCCAGGTTGTTTTCTGACTCTCTCCGACATACGCGGTTCTTGTGTATTCGAAGATTATGGTATAGTTTCATCCTTGATGAACTATTTGTGTTCCATTAGGAATCGGTGCCTTGAACAGTATTACTCTGATTTTCATCGAGTTTTACTATCCTCCCACTTACCACTGCATATCGGTATTCCTCTCAGGAAAACCACATGGCGAGCAACAATCTAATTATTCTCTTGTGAGTTGTATAAGTACTATACTTAGGTATCCCTAGGATAACCTACAATTGGCACTTATCCAATTTGGTTTTAGTTTGGTATCATCCAAACATATGTCTAGTGTTGGATAATTATGACCCATAGCGTCACTATTTGTACAGATCAAGATGTTGTTGTACAAATTAACTATGTGACAAAGGAGATTGCACTCTTATCATTTGTGATTAGATCACCTAGATGTATAAATGATGAGAGGTCCCTATGATTTGTTCCTGGATAGAGAATGATATGAGACAGTATCAGTCCACGTAGGATAAATCATTAAATATCCCTAGTCAGAGTATTATCGAGATTAGACATCGATAAATACGTAAAAGACTAGTATTACACTTGTGCGCGTTGTGAGGGCACAACGACATAGTTCTCATATATTTGGGTATAAGATACTCATGCAAGTGTAGTAGGAGGTTGTGTTTTACCGATGGTACGGGAAACAGCTTCGCTATGTGTCTATGGAAGTCCGAAATCAGGGTAGGTGTATTTGGTTTTAACCTGAGACTTGCACCGCTAATACTTGCGACAATCAATATACTTTGGTTGCGGTGGTCCAGGGCTTTAACAGGTTCTGTGTACGTCTATGCTGGGTATATTGAGAATCGTAGTGTGTTGGGTGTGATGTCAAGAGTAAAGTGTCACTCCAGTCATATGGAGATAATGGTCACGTATGATACGGTACTAGTACTCTTATGTACTGCAGTCATCGGGATAAAATGACAAGGTCATGTTTATCCGATTATAGAGACTAGTTACCAGACATCCGACATGTGCTTCGTACGAGGCAGACACTATTCCAGCCCCAGGCTTAGCACGTGATCATTCGATACTGGACAGAAATACACAATACCACGTATACTACGCCTGATATAGATCGCTTATTCCTGTAAGCATGTTTCTAGAGAATTGGGTAGGCATGGCGCTTTCTAGAAGCCAGCCTTATCTTGTGAATCAGTGTAAACGTAGTACTAGGTACTTACGTGTTCGGATAGTCCGACAACCCGATATACTGCCAACATATCCGGGGATCTCATGGGTCGCTTCCCAAAGATTCACTGATGACGTATGACTCGCACTTTAATTAATCTGGGATTAATTTAATGAGAGAGAAAATTAATCTGGGAATAATTACGGAGATATTTTATCTGGGATAAAATATCAATTAAAGAGAGAGAACGATTAATTTTGATTTAATCGATAAATTAATATATTTGGTATATTTAACGAAATTGGATTTCAACGCGGAATTAAAATTAGATTTTAATTCGGGCGAACAAGTTAATTTAGAATTAATTCGTCAGCGACGTGAATAGTGATTTCGCTAGGTGTAATCATTTATTTGCGTCGCAACGGAAAATTCGTTAATTTGGAATTAGCGAACCCGAGCCCGGGATTGTTTCCGAGCGCATTCGCATTTCGAATTCGAGTGTGGCACGTGAGTCAAATCAAGCGTCAAATCATTAGTCACATCAAACGTCAAATCACATGTCACTTTGAGTGATGTGACAAGTTGACAATTGATTGATGTGAGTTGATGTGTATTGATTGAAAGCATTTAATGCTTTGCTTTTTGGAAAAAGTTTTTAGTATATATGTTTTATTTGTTTTTGGAAAACAAATTAATATAAACCTATTACTTTTTCTTTTTCCCTCTCTCTCTCCTGGTTCACGGTTTCACCAATTTATGGAGCCAAAATTGTTCCTCTTTCTCTCTCAGCCTCAAGGCCATTTTCTTCTGTTTTTCTTCTGGTTTGACCGAATGAGGAAGGAATAGATGTGATGATTTTTTTGGCAAAGAACATCACAAGTGCTAGCACACCATTGGAGATATACCAAAGTGATAGGGAAGTGTTTTCATGAGCAAGGAATCCACAAAAGCTTGGAGCTTCAAAGGACATCCATGGCCGATTCTTGGAGGAGGAAGACCACCCATTGCCGAGCAGCTCACTGCCGAGCAACATGGAGGAAGGCAGTGCGTTTTTGGTTCATCACCACATGCATCCAATCCGTTCATTGTGAGTTTTCTGCACCTCCTATGATTGTATTTACATTTGTTTCATGCTTGATTAATGATCTTGAGAAGCTTAGAGTAGACCAACACCTAGCATTCCCAAATTTTCAGGAATGAGAAATCTGGTTTCTTTCCTGTTCATATCTAATATAAAGTCTGTCAAACAGATTTTATGGAACCTTGTTCTAAATAAGTTCTGCACTGTTTATGTATATCCTTTGAAGGAAATGGTAGCTCAGAGCGACTCATGATTAACCTTATCATGTCCAACAAAATTCAGTTTATCCGTTCGGACACACCTCCGGGAGGAGTCCTCATTGAAAGAATAATATAATCTTTCAAGTATTGAGAAACTTATTGCTTAAGTATTTTCTATTACGGTCTTACCGTGATGGTATAATACTTTAGCCGATCTGTTTGTCTATTTCGTGTCGAAACTTTAAAAGTTTCCGATTTGTGTTCTAAAAGAAACACATAACCATAACGCGATGCCACATCCGTAAAGGTCACGAAATATTCATATCCACCTCTAGCCTGGCTAGACATGGGCCCACTTGCTTCACCATGAACTAGGGCTTACAGATCGGTGGCACTTACACTTTTA
Organism: Zanthoxylum bungeanum; assembly: GCA_019454045.1. Classification (NCBI taxonomy): domain Eukaryota; kingdom Viridiplantae; phylum Streptophyta; class Magnoliopsida; order Sapindales; family Rutaceae; genus Zanthoxylum; species Zanthoxylum bungeanum. The sequence continues at coordinate 27,663 of SKCR01005113.1, read as the reverse complement.
CCAAGTAAATGTGTTTTAGGCACTTTGCGTAATAAACTAGATTCGTAGACTTTATTTGATTGAATCAAATTTGTCCGAGTATCCACTCTTCGAAAGTGTAGATATACGAGTCTTGTTTGATTGTGTCCCAGACAACAATGCCACAATATGTTTCTCCTGATCAAATCAGTTCGAGCTATTTGTTTGTCACGTTATATGTTTGAGATTTATTTATATTCGAAATATAAATATTGTTATTCACGTCTAATGTGTTTATCTCAATATCATCTTTATATAATGAAACACTTTAGTGTTCTAGAATATAAAAGGTTCACCCGCAGCGGGTTAAACACTGATATAGAGATAATATTTCTAGTAAAACTAGTTACATTATAACAGTTTCCAAATTTAGGTACACACCCAAAGGGTAGTTCCTAAACTTAGGTATATACGGTTAAAACAGCGACTTTCGTCCCGTTTCCAATTCGCAGATTAATCTCAATCTGAAGTCAGTATCCTGCTCATAGCAGATTCTGAACATCAATATATATTTATGTACCACACTAAGTATCTAAGATCCAATTTTAATACTAGTAGTGAACATATTTATGACAAACATCTTTGAAGTCAGAGCCTTGCCCGTTCTTCAATTCCTTCATGTCTGCTTTGTGCAAATGGAAATCACGCTTCTGTTGGGGTTGGTGCTCAGAGCGCCAATCCGGGCCGTATTTATGTCTGATTCATGAATACGAACATCCCCTTATTCCATAATATTACTTATTTATGGTTGCACCTCTTGTTCTTATATACGTATTCGATCTGATTACGATTAGATTGAAACTAAATGTGGTTTAGTGATATGTATATATTAGACAAAGGCCCGATAATATATAATGTAGTACACAGTTACAAAGTTAGTTTGTAATTGACATTGGGAAGTGTCACTGCTATATGTATATTATCAAACATAGTTCCTGGTCAAGATTTGCTAACACGGGTCGGTTAGTCAAATCCGTTGAGACCAGTACATGTCGTATATCGTGACTTGGTCCGATGGTTTATCCCAATGAACCATGAGTCTATGGAGACTCGTATAGACGTGTAGGTGTTTATAGTGGATAAACACTGAACGGCTCACCGAAGATTCTTAATGGATGGTACACCAACGTCAATAAGAATCTTCTCGGGTTGAGTAGCATAGTGGTCCTTCGACTTGAGACACCACTGTGGATGTATGAGACATCCTCCACACTTAGATGGCAGTCACGTCACCGATCTATTTAGATCAGACCTCCGCCTGTTCGTTGGGTGTGGATTAATCCTTAGGATATCCTGTGTGTGTCAAGAAAGGATCCGTCAGTTCTGTGTACAGAGCATAGGTAGTCCATATATTATTAGCAGTCTGTTAAATCTGTGGCCACAGTATACATCGGAAGTAAGTTCCGAGTGTTATTTAGAGATTGCTAATAGATACGTCGACGAGATAATACCTATAGAGATTTGACGTTTACATCTATATCTCTGAGATTATCTGGATACCTGTGACGGAGGGATTATACGTATGCAATGACCTCGACCTGTATGATTCAGCTAGTTTATCCGTGATCGTCATAATCTACGGGTGGATAGATTATGCACATGAAATTGGATTTCGTGACGGATATACCTGAATCTAGAGAGTCTCAATAATGAAACATACTCGTAGAGCACTAGAGCAACATTTATGAATAATGATGATTATTTATAAATCGTTTAATCGTTAAACGAAAAATACATGCGAACGGGCCGAACCGTCATTTCCTAATTAATGTGTATTTGTGTTTAATATATGATATTATTAAATACACATTAATAAATAGTCAAATAAAGGTATTTGACATATATCATTAATATATGTATTTGAGATATTTAAAGTAAATATAATACATATATTTGATATATTTATATTTAATTAATTATTTAATTATTTAATTGTTAAATGATTAATATAATTAAAATATAAATATATCACCAAATGATAAAGTTAGGAAATGATTATAAGTTGCAATTGTTGACTTATACATTAAAGGAAAAGGTTGTCAAATTGATTTTGACTTCTTAAGATATTTGTTCAAAATTGTTTGAAAAATAAAAATATTTTTTCCTTTATTTTCCATTAAATTCGGCCAATACACTTTAAATATAAAAGTTATATTTTTCTTGGTTGCTTTTCATTTGGAAGTTAACCTAATACATTTCAAAGAAAACTCCATTAATGGAAGCAAAGGAAGCTTGTGAGAAAGAAAGAAGAAATCAAAGAAAGCTTGGATTTTAGTGAGTTTTTCCAACTTGCTATTAGAAAGGAAAATGTTCCTTAGGATCTAGGCTTTAACATATGATGTTCTTAGGTTATTTCTTTCTTTATTCCTTGTGTTTTTGTTGATGGAAGTTTTGATGGAAGTGTTGAGCATGTATGATGAAGGAAAGTTGTGACTATTGTAGTTATAAGCTTTCTTTTAAGGTTTTGGAAACCATGTTGCTAATCTAGAGTTTTTAACCCACTCTTAGATGACCTAGATTTGATCTTGAGTTGTTTCATTATGTTGAGACTTTGATTGGATGGAAGAAAGATGATTAAAGTGTTGTATTTAACCAATTTGGTCTAATTTGTCCAATTTGATGAAATTGAAAAATTAGGGTTTAAGACCACTTCCAAATTTGGGGATTTTCATATATGTTGTGCATTTGGATGTGTATATGATGCATATAAAGTTTCATGTTCATTGGATTACATCTTGATGTGTTTTGATGCATGAAATGACAAAGTGCACAAAATGGCACCAATTGGGTGCATTCGGCCAAACTTGCAAAAATGGGGATTTGTGTTGCCCTTGGTGTTTTGATGTTTTGAACATGCTAAGTTCATCTTGGAAATGATTTAGAATCATTCAAAATTGATTAGATCAATTTCAGACTAAAATGGACAAAATACCAATGTAAGGGCATTTCGGTAAATTCACTTGAATATGATTCATTTGAATTTTATTTCATAATTTGATTATTGGAATGTTAAATAAATATGTTTATTTAATTAATTCGAGAAAAAGTTTTGAAATCGGAAAATAGGATTTTCCGCCGCTTCCGCTGCGTTACCGGATTCTGCCCCTAAAACCCCTACAGCTTTCGCGATCCCGCTTGCCATAATTTAGGCAGACATTTTGGGATATGTCCTTTATCTTTCTAAAAGATTATAATGATTTTGCCTTTGCCCTTTCAACACTCTAGAAGCCTTTGGCCAAGCCTTGGCCTTCTAGAATATCGAAGTAAGGTGCGCCTTGCGCTACTTGCCTAATTGCAAACTTTGACTTTATCTCCTTTATGAAGATTCTTCAATTTCATGAGCATACTTTAAGGATCTAATCCTTAGTTCTGATTCAGAAATTAAGGAGTCTACTGTGACAAACTTAATGGATTAAGCACTTAAGTTATCATTACATAAATCTTCCAAAGATTATGCTCTACTATTGCTTAACTCCAGGCTTAGGCCTAATATGTTATTTTATCAAATAAAGTAACTTATTAGTTTCCAGGACCATCATGAAACTTTATTCCCAATTTGAAAATTAAACCATTTAAATACATTTTCCCTAGGATTATGTTTTAAATGTCAATCTTTCATTTTTATCTTGATTTTAATAGTCCAACTATTTAATCAACGATTTTGGTACTATTTATTATAATGATTACAATAGTCCAACTATTTAATCAACTATAATTTATAGATTAAAATCAATTATATTGATTACTATAATCCAATTATAAAATCAACTATAAATGAATAGTTTGAATATAGTCCAACTATTTATTAAAACAACATTTAAATATTAGTCCAACTAACATTTAATTTATTTGATGAATTGATATTTGATTTGAGCGCGTATGACAAGTAATTAAACGAATATTGAAAATTCAATTCTTGTCTCCCACTATTTTTGGGCGAGCCTCTAACCCTCTGTCGAGTACTTGGGAAACCGTGTTTCCTAGTGGGCTAGGATCCCGTTAAATATCTCACAATTTTGACTTTGGCCAAAAAATTCTATAATAATTAACTAGGTAGATCTCTAAGATCGATTGGATCCAATCCAATTCCTAGATCCGGTAGGGGGACATCCAAGTCCGAAACATATATCTTATATATGCCAATACATCCAATGTATTACCTAACCTTTTTCCTCTGAATCAACTAAGCCTTGGCTTTGGCACAACAAACTTAGTGATCCCAGTCAAGCGCGACCCATTGACCATGGAAAGCTTCGTAATCAATGTCGATGGACAAGAAGTGGTCTTGACTTTGGCCAACAAACCACAACTTGGACAAGACACCAATATGGAATAAAGCCTTCGTGATTCAAACACATCCTCGATGGACAAATGCCTTGACTTTGGCCAACAAGCCAATGTCAGTCTCGGATCTTGAGTGAGAATCACTCAATGGAAGGAAAGAAGCTTAATATTGTTTGAGGGTTTTTCGCGTGCAAATTGGCAACCAATTTATTATCTTTGTTAAGGTCTCATCATCATACACCCTTAAACATGCATTCTAAACACATAATAAAGCGCATATGATAAAATAATAATGATATGCGGATGGATACTTTACACATTGATCCTAGATCAAATCTCTATTTTCTCTCTCCCGCTAGCACAAATATTTCTTCTACCTGTTACACTACGCTTCTAAAGAAACCTCATTTAGATTGAGGGGAATAGGTGAGAAGAGAATACAAAGAATAAGGAGGTCATAAGACTGGACACGCAGGTCCAATTTAATAAATCAAATTTATTACAACAATTTCTAAAATTGCCACACCCATCTAATAGCTTGTGACATGAAAAAGATAGCTTGTGCGGGCTTTGGCAGTTTATCCAAATGCCTCTTACTGTTTCTTGGTCATGAATGACGCAATCTGCCCAATCTGTGTTTCTAAAGACTTCATTGTTGCCTCTATATTTTCCATGTGTGTCTCAATATTGTTCAGCTTGGACTCATTCTTCTCAAACCGCGCTGAAGTATTAGCAACAAACGTGCTCATGAAATCTTCTAATGAAGATTTTGGCTCAGCTCTTTGGTAGTTGAATCCTGATGAAGGTTGTGAGGCATTCTCTGTATTAGCATATGACAGGTTCAGATGACAATAGTTAGGCACATGATTGCCTCTATAGCTGTTGAAGTTCTGATTGTTCACATATTGGACTTGCTCAAAACTCGGGTCTCCTTCCAATAACAGCATATTTACAGCCGCCGCTGATTCAATAGATGGATGTACTCGTGGATTTGTTAGGGCTGCTATATTAGTTGATATGGTTGAAATATAAGCTGTAAGTGCCACGAGAGGGTCCAATTCATCTATTTCAGCCACCTTAGTCACTGTAGTGCGTTCACTTGGCCATTGAAAGTGGTTAATGGCTATTTCTTCTAACAGATTGTAGGCATCCTCAGCTGACTTCTTGAATAGAGCTCCTCAATCTACTGCATCAACCACAGTCCTATTAGAACCATTTATCCCATTATAGAACAATTTAATCTGAACCCATTCTGTATAATCCTGTTGTGGGAATCTTCGGAGTACATCCTTAAAGCGCTCTCATGCTTCATAAAGAGTCTCAGTCTCCAACTGCTTGAATATACTAATTTCTGCCCTCAGTTGAGCGGATTTAGCTTGTGGAAAGAACCTCTCAAGAAATTTTGTGGCCATATCCTACCATGTCATGATACTCCCCATCTGTATTGATTGAAGCCAATACCACGCTTTATCCCTTAAAGAGAATGAGAATAAGCGTAGCCTGATAGCCTATTTAGTCACGTCATTCATCTTTATGGTATCTGTGATCTCCATGAACATCCTTAAATGCATGTTGGGATCCTCTACAGCTAAACCCCCAAACTGGTTCTTCTATACCATGTTGATCAATGCAAGTTTTAGCTCAAAATTGTTAGCGTTGATTGGTTGATAAGCAATCCCAGAATATTTATCTTCTATGACCAGCTTGAAGCGATCTCGGATTACACCTGACGTGGATTATTCTCTCTGTTTTCAGTCGTCATTGCTTCTTTTTCAATTTTTCTTTCTTTCCTTAGTTTTCTTGCTATTATTTCTATTTCAGGATCAAACAAGAGCGAGTCGAGACATGTGGATCTTCGAATTCATTGAAGCACAGAAAGAGAAAAAAATCAATAATAAAAAAAAACAAAAAAAATAAAAACAAATAAAAACAAAGATAAACAAAAATAAAAATTCAAATTAACGCTACGATTATTTGATAATAATATTAGTGTGAATTAAATTAACAATCCCCGAAAACGGCGCTAAAAACTTGGTGCGATAATTTCTATCGTACCGCAAGTGTACGGTGTCAAGTTTTAGTAAAAATAAGTAAGCGAGTGTCAAACCCACAGGGATTGTATTCAACTCACACTAAATACTATAATTGATAGTCCTAATTTTATTTGGAAAATAATTAATAAAGATTTAAATAAATAAATAGGATATAACAATAATTAAATAGGAGGAACTAATACGAGAGAGATTCTAGAGTCTGATTTGACCTAGCTATCCCTTATGTACTAGTCATGCCAATTAATCCTTGTTCAGTTGTATTGTTTATAAGTCAAGAATCCTAATGTATTCACTCCCTCTCTCGAGCAACAGTGAAAATATTATCAATTATAGACTTCAATATCCCTATAAAAATCTAGTAATTAACAACTCGTTACCTCTTGTGATTCTTTGTTATCGACTTCAAAGGAACTATAGATTCTCCCGAACTCTATAAAACTCATAGGTTATATTCTCTAGATCTTATTTAAAATCTCTATTTCTCGAGCGATAGATTCTAAACATGCATCATCTCAATTTGTGGCCAGCAAACAAGAAGCATTAAACGCAAGAAAATACGAATAAATTGAATAAAACTTCATAACAATATTGACAATCAATACATAGGTTCAAGCATTAGTTACATCATTCTCTAGAATTATTGAGTTAGTTCATGACTAAAGATAAAAACAATGATAATAAGGTCGTGAACATAATGGAAATCATTAGAGTTCTTAGAATGAAACTAGATGATAAAATCCAAATTGAATCCATTCCTCTTCGGACGTCACCGCTATTGTCTCCTCTTGTCGCCTTCAATCCCCCTTCTTAGATCTCTCTAAAAATAAGTGTTTTGTGTCTTGTGTTGTGTATTAGCCTCCCCTCTAGGGTTTTGGACGAGCTTGTGTATTTATCATAATGACTTGGAGTCCTTGTGCATTTAAAACCCTAAAAATTAGTGTTTCTAGGGTCTGCGGGGCGCCGCGGCGCTGGCAAGTGGCGTCGCATTTGCCAAAGCTGCTGGAATTCACAATGGAAGATTTTTGTGGGCGCATCGCGACACCATAAGGTTGGGCATCGCAACGAGTAGCAGTTTTGCTGGATGTTGTGTTCTGCATTTCTGCTCTTCCCGCGTGCTTCTGATGCGTCCCTAATGTCCCAAAATATGTACAATTGCTCCAAAATCCATGTTCAAATGCTTCCTACAATTAAAACATAAAAGAAACTACAAATACATTAAATGATACGGAATTTAAGAAAATAGTAAGCTAAGAATGCAAGAATAAGTGGGTATAAACCGCACTTATCAAGCACAAAAGATTTTGCAAATAGGTGCAAGAAGTGTCAGAAACATACACTCGCAATACATTAGCCCTATGAAATGCTGAATTCAGATTTCAGCCCCTGGCTAAATGGGGACTAGATTGTTAGTGTCCTACACATGCCACAAGATCTCTAAAGTGTGTGAATAATCCAAGTTAAGTTGCGGAATAATTACATTGGTTGGTAGAGAATTTTTTAAAAAATCCTTTGAATGGATGAAGCTCCAAGCTTTATGATGAGTTCCAAACCCTTGGGTGAATTTCCCTATCACCATATTTCAACTCTCCAAGTGCTAGCTTTGTCAATTTTATGAATAAAAAATTTCCTCCAAGGAAGAGAGAGTCACGGTTTTTGAGAGAAAAAGAGAGAAGATGAATAGTTAAGTTTCTAAAACTTGTGTGTTGTGTAAGTAAATGCAACATTTAATGATCCCAACTACCTCCATCAAGTGTGTGACAATTGATGTAAGTAAAGTGAGTCCCACCACTTTTAAATTCCAAAATTAAGTTGGCTCACACAACTAGACTTTGGGCCCTGGTTCGTTTAATCTGATTAAACGAATTTTCCGTTGCTAAATAATTAAATCCAATTTAATTAAATAATGATGCCTCGCAAAATTATTACAAAAGTCGCATATGAATTAATTTCAAATTAATTCGTTCGCTTGAATTAAAATCCAATTTTAATCTCGTATTGAAATCCAATTTCAATTAATATATCCGATATATTATTTTAGCCCAAATAAATAAATTAAGTAGAAAAATCTAATTTAACTAATAAATTTATTTAATCGATTAATTCCAAATTAATCGCATTCTCTCTTCTAGACGAATTTAATCTCAGATAAATTCTTACCACAATTAATCCCAGATTAATTTTCTCTCTCATAATTAATCTCAGATTAATTCTGCTCGAGTCAAATGTCATTGGTGAATCTTTGGGAAGTGACCCAAGAGATTCCTAGATATGATGGCAGTAAATACGGTTTTCGGACTATCCGACACGTGCGTACCTCGTACCACGTTCTCACCGATTCACAAGACATGGTTGGCTTCTAGCAAAGCACCATGTCTACCCAATTCTCCAGAAATATTTAACGATGAATATATAATCTGTATCAGGCGTAGTAATACAATGTATTTGAGTAATACGATGCAGTATCGGATGTCACATGCTAGGCCTAGGGCTGGCTTTGTGTCTGCCATGTACGAAGCATATATCGGATCCCGCGTAACTAGTCTCTGTAATCGGATAATCATGACCTAGTCATATTATCCCGATAGCTGCAGTATTTAAGAGTACTAGTACCGTATCCTGTGTGACCATCATCTCCATATGACTGAAGTGATACTCTCATCTTGACATCACATCCATCATACTACGATTCTCAGTAAACCCAATATAGGCGTACACATAACCTGTTAAAGCTCCAGACGATTAATACCAAAGTAAACGGATTGTCGCAAGTAATAGCGATGCAAGTATCGGGTTAAAGATCACATACACCTACCCTGATTCGGATTCTCATAGACACATAGTCATAATACAAATGGGACTCCGAGTGGGTCTATCCAAAGCAAAGCTGTTCCCGATCCAATGGCTAGCAGAACCTCTTATTACACTTGCATAAGTATCCAATACCTAAATATATGAGAACTATGTCGTTGAGCTTCCATAACGCACACAAGTGTAATACTAGTCTATTCCGCATTATCGATGTCCAGTCTCAATAATACTACGACTAGGGATATTTAATGATTAAATCGTTCGTGGATTAATATTGTCTCATATCTTATTAATCTGATTTAATCATAATGACTTTTATCATTAATAATCCAAGTAATCCAATTACATAATGATAAAATAGCAATTTCATTTTGGCACATAGTTAATTTGTACAAAAACACAATGTCTTTTACAAATAGTGATGCTATGGGTCATAATTTTCCAACATAAATATCATCGGTAAATTCCCAACAGCTAAAGGGGAAATTTTGCCTTGTTATGGCAGCAACAGATTACTTCACCAAATTGGTAGAAGCAGAACCATACACTAAGGTAACTTAAAATGATGTAATTACTTTCATTTGGAAATATATAATCTATAGAGTTGGCATACTCATAGCTCTAACGATGGACAACGGGGCTCACCCAAAAGTCACCTGGTTCTATTAGCAATATGAAAATAAGATCAACTTCTCGCCAGTATACTGCCCACGGGTTTCAGGGGCAACTGATGAGAAACTTGGATCTGTTGGAGAAGCCAGAGAATGTGTGCAAATCAAGAGAGCAGCATGCCAATAAAAGACTGGATCATATTTCAACAAAGAGTAAACGTGAGAAAATTTACAGTGAGAGAATTGATACTTAAAAGAATCTCGGGTGTCCGACAAGAAGGGAAGTTTAGAGAGCAATGGGAGTGACCATTTAAGATCAATGAAGATCTTGGGAAATGAACATATAAGCTCTTAGATATGGGAAGCATGAAAGAAGTGCCCAGAATATGGAATGCCTAGATGCTCAAAATTTTTTATGGATGTTGTATTATTTTTCCCTAAAACTATCGAAATAGCAAAGAAAAACCCTTCTATATATCTCAAAATTTTAATGAGATACCATTTTATTATCTGATCAGCCTACGTAAATATTTTCCTACTTTTACTTTTTTATCGTAACTTTCAAAATAGTAATGGTGTTCACAAAATTAGAAAAAACATAAAAATCATAAAAGAGGTCAGACGTATGGTAGAAAAACCCTTCAGAATCTAACAACTCCAAAGAAGAATATGAAGCATAGTAGAAATACCTGTCAGAGCCTGAAACTTAAAAGAATAACTTGATGTATGGTAGAAAAATCCATCAGAGTATGAAAACCTAGAAAGTTGGATTTAAGTAAGGAAGAAAAACTCGTCAGGATTTGAAAATCCAATAAAAGACCAACGTAAAAGCCCAACAAATCCTGTAAATATAGTTAAGGTCATGTAAATGTAAAAAAAAACAAAAAAAACAAAAAAACAAACAAACAAACTAAGATATAAAAATCTCAAAAGGACCTGGCGAATGGCAGAAAAGCTTGTTAGGATTCAAAATACAAAGATATAAAAAAAATCCTACTAAGATTCGGAAGTTTATCGTAAAAGAATAATAATAGAAATTATAAGTTTATAATGCACTTGTGATACAAATATATAACTCTGGAAGTAAAATCTTTTCTTTACAATGTACAAATTACCAGTTCAGGTCACAAAGAAAAATATATGTCTCTTCACCTCTTGAAAGCCAGATATTGGGCATCCTCGAACGTCTTTGGGGAAACTTAGTCCCAAAGCCTCTTCTTTGAAACTTCTTTAATGTGAGCATTAGCTTTCCACAACTAGAATGAAAATGTCAGTGAGGACCTTTGGCGGATATGATGGTTTTTGTATGTGCATTTAGTTCCAAATAATCAGATATAAGGAAAAGGAAATTACAAAGATGAAATTTTTATTATGAGAGATGAATGTAATTTCTTTAAAATTTTGGAACAATTTTGGAAGGTTCTCGGATATAGGTTTAGGTCTCGGAACGTGATGATATTGGAGAATAAGAGTTTGAGTGTTGAATAATATGTCGGAATATCTTGAAGTGGCAATCCGTAGCTTTGAAAATCACGTAATTTGAAATGACCATAAACACTGTAGTTATTTATTTATCAAAGTGTTTGCTTTAAAATTTACATATTATAAATTGTCATCCATACCATTGATTACTAATGTACATTCAGACATAATATATTTTTTAGTGGTTTATCTATAGTTACAAATCATTCCATAATTGTGACATAGGAATGGAGGCACCTTATATAATGCGATCATATAAAACTGGACCAAGACAAAAATGAATTTCTCTCAACATCTGTTAAACAAAGAAATCTATATCAATCTAACATATGATCATATATAAATTGATCTTAATCCTAAGTGTATTTTGAGCTCCAGCATAGTACGTTATGTCCTTTTATTTATAAATGTAAGGTTCATATAGTAATTTCGACCAATAGCTACGTACTTTGGGGACATGGTTTGGTGTGTTGTTGTGGACATTTTACATAAATATTAATTCACTCCTGCTTGCGAGCAGCAGATGAGTATCTTCTTTAAAAGTTTATTCAATACTTGAACAATTAAAGCGCTTAAATCTTTCGATTACGAATAGAAAGATAAATTCATAATAGTTATGAATAAATTATTCATTAGAGAATCAATGGTATTTATGGTACAAAAAAAAAAAACTTGTTAGGTATAACAGATATAATGATCGAGCTATGATTATGTGATACTCATGGAGGGTCAATCTGTATATAGTGATTATATTGGTGGACGTCAATGTGCCTCAAGATAGATATATATCTACAGTAACTAGAGTTCAACATCAGGTTTGTAGTGGAATAACATGAATTTAATAATAAAGTATATTTGATTAAAGAGTTTAAATCAATATCCAAATAGTATTAAAGCTTAGAGTTGTAGGTCTATTTGGTCTAAGTGCTAACTCGATACACAATAAGAAGCCATAAAATAATTAGAGAGACCAATTATAATCTCATAAACATAACTATAAGTTATGAAAAAAATTATTAATGTGATTATTAATTTATTAAATGACAATCAGGAAGCTATATGATTATTAATTTAATATAAAGTTTCAAATGCACTTGATTATGAGATAATCGATTATTTAATTTAAAGAGTTTAAATTAAATTTAATAGATTTATTTAATTTTTGATTAAATAATTGTGAAATTTGATTCCAAAATAAGTACCTAATATTTGATATTAAGTATTTAATCAATTAAAGTATATAAATAAAAAATTACAAAGGGTTTCACGAGAACACCATGTCTAATGTTCCAACCTAAGAGAGCAGTCAGAGTGTCGGTACACGAAGAAGAGAAGTTAACTCTCGATCTTTTGATATTTTCTAAATTCATTTTCATTTAGTCGAAACTGAAAATGAAGATTCAAGAACAATATGCAACTACTGTGGTGTATTTTACAAATTTACTAGTGGTAATGGTAATATGTACAAACACTTGGATAAACACCATGTCACTGAAATCGAAGTTGATACATCATAAACTCAAATACCCAGGTACACTTCATCTAGTAGAGGTATAAGTTCTTTATATTTATTTAATTATTCTGATGCTAAAAATATAGAATAATTTACTAAATTTACTTGCATGACACATCTTTATTCAAGTTTTGGTGAAAAATACTTTTACTAATTACTGTCGAAATGCTGTAAATCATGATATTTGTAAAATTCCTAGAAATACTACAAAACAGTAAATTTTTAAGTAATACAAAGATGGTAAAATTATTTTTAAATGAATTATTTAAATATATTAAAGGTTGTTTTTCTATTTGTTATGATGTTTGAAGTGACCATTAGAAAACACACTCATTCATGGGCGTGACTTGTCATTGAATCGATGCATCATCCAACATGCAAAAATAACTTATTATATTTAGAGTTTTTGATGAGAAACATATTGCACATAATATTTATAAAATGATTAAAATAATTTTTGATGAATATGATTTATTAGGCATAATTTTAACAATTGGTTTTGACAATACATCTACAAATATTGTATCAATTAGATAATATATGATTGTGGGAACACAAACTGGGCGACGCATGCTGTTTTAGGCTCGCGGCCTAGTTGGGAATACGGAGTAGCCCACGGGGGACTAAACCGGAGAATAATGGAGTCGCCACCTGGTGTGAACCGGGACAAAGATTTAAGGCCGCACTCACCCCTCGCAAGGGAAGACCTCAAACCGTTGGGTTCGGAATGGTCCCTTACTTATGCCACTTGTAATAAAATGATTTGTGCAATAATCTAACCAAGCCTAAGAAACATATTTCCAAGGATAATTTACTCCTAAGTTCGCATGCATAGGTACAAAGCTCATATCTAAGTTTACACATAACACATTTTCATATTTGCATACAACCTATTTGCATATAATCTATGTCCGAATTCATGCATAAAGATAAATTGGCATACGGAAGGCATACAATTTCACATTGGTAGGCACAGAAGCGCAAACAAATAACATTCATACAAGCATGCATATTAAGTAAAGACCCTTAAGCGCATAATGGAAATAAATAACTAAAGAGGTAATACAAATGCGTAAGGTAAAAAGAGACAACTATATGTTAAGATAGACATGTCGTGATGTGATGCAGAAAAGATATCTAGAATTGACACGAACACATGCGTGGGCCTTTTTCCAAGCGGTACGTGGAATTGTATCCCGAGTAAAGATCATACTACCGTCCATTCGGAATCGGCTATGAAATTTATGTCCGGGTTTCCATCCTATATACCACGAGAAATAATGCCCAAATGCTATCATAACATAGGTACATAAATGATAATAGATCGAGCCAAGACAAAGATAGATGATGTAATCAATAGATGAAAGACGCGGCGAATATCATGGTAAAGGTAGCCTTTTAGGGCTTTCTTCCCCAAAATGGAGAACCTTTTAGTCCAACATGATAAGCCCATGCGCTTTTCATTACAATGCATACAAAAATGAAGACAACAATATCGGACTCCGTGTACCCGATTGAACACATCTTACATTCAACCGAATATACATTAAACGGCGCGGCAAAGCATTATGGTAAAGGATATTAACCCCTCAGAATAGGGGACCTTTAATCCAACTTACTAAGCCCATGCGCTCGATCACATCATACATATAAACAATAAAGACAATAATATCGGACTTCGTATACCCGATTGAACACATCTTACATTCAACCGAATATACATCGATCGGCGCGGCAAAGCATCGTGGTAAAGGATTTTAACCCCTCAAAATAAGGGACCTTTAATCCAACTTACTAAACACATGCACTCGATCACATAGTGCATATAAACAATAAAGACAATAATATCGGACTTCGTATACCCGATTGAACACATCTTATATTCAACCGAATATACATCAATCGGCGCGGCAAAGCATCATGATAAAGGATTTTAACCCCTCAGAACATGAGACCTTTAATCCAACTTACTAAGCTCATGCACTCGATCACATCATACATATAAACAATAAAGACAATAATATCGGACTTCGTATACCCGATTGAACACATCTTACATTCAACCGAATATACATCGATCGGCGCGGCAAAGCATCGTGGTAAAGGATTTTAACCACTCAAAATAGGGGACCTTTAATTCAACTTACTAAGCCCATGCGCTTGATCACATCATGCATAAACAAATAACATGAGGAAATCAAGTAACGAATGACAAGCAAATCAAAATAACATAAAATAAAATATGCGCCGTTTACTCAAGTGGTACGTGGAGTTGTATCCCGAGTACAGATCATACTACCGTCCATTCGGAATCGGCTATGAAATTTATGTCCGGGTTTACATCCTATATACCACAAGAGGCGACACATTTTTCATTTTATTCAAGGGCCACAACACACATCATTTTACAATTCATGCATTTTCTATCTATTCAAGGCCCACAACATGCTTCACTCAAAAATAATCATGCAAACGAAACTCAATAAATAATAAAAATACAACTAAGAACGGATGTGAAAGATACCCTCAGGTCTAACCTTTTTTGTCGGCTTTCAGACTTGCGTTTCACGGAGATCGGAAGGGTTAAAGCTCCTCAACTTTTCTGGTTCACTGGTTTGTGTTTTACCTCGTTGTTTCGCTGCTCAAGCTACTATTTTGACTCCGTTTTGCTGCTTTTTGCTGCCGTTTTGCTGTCGTTTTGCCGCCGTATTTTGGTCACTGTTTTGTCACTGTTTTTGGGTTGCTTTCGGAGTTATTTATTCACTGTTTTGGCTGTGTGTATGGGCTGTTTCTGTGTGGTTTTAAGGACTATTTGGGGCTGTTTTTGGTGAAGTTCGAGACTATTTTGGGGTTGCTACGTATGCATGGTGAAGGTCAGTGGGCTGAGTGGCTGTTGGCGAGAAGAGGACGTGCTGAAGACTTGGGGACGTGAGGGGAATTTGTGGTGTGTTGTTGGTTAGGGCTTGATCTGATTATGGCCTTAGGGTTTGTCCATTACGTGAGTGTGTGCTGAAGGCTGTGGTTACGTGTGTGGGTGCGTGGCTTTTGGTTTTGGTTTTGTGAGTGACTTTTGTCTGGAAGTGAGGGCTTATGGCGGTAGAGAAGGAGCTCGTGAATTGTGTGTGGACTGAAGGTTGTTTGCAGGGTGCCAAAATAGAGAGAAGGTTACGTGTTAGTGGCTATCAAGGCTAATGGTTTGTGGCGTGTGAGTTTTAATCAGTGGACTGTGAGCTGATTTAAGTGGGTTTTGTTGCTTGTTCAGGTGGAGTCGGTGAGGGTTTGAGGGCTTGATTTTGGTCAGTTTGGCTGGGCGAGTTGGCTTGGCTTATGGCAGTGGTGTGAGTGGGGAATGTTACGTGTGCGTGGATTGGAGCAGTGAAGGGAAGCATGTGGCGTTGAGGGTGTTGATGCTGAATGAAGGGTTCACGATTTGTGAAGGTGTTTTACTGCTAATGGGTTGCCGAGGTGAGTCTTGTGCGAGAGGATTAGGGTTTACTATTTTTGTCTTGTTTTTTGAATGAGCCGTGAGTGTCTTGTAGTTGGGAGAGGGGGTTGGCTTTGGTTTTGGGTTGTTTATATAGACAAGGGCTAGGGCTTCCCTTTGTCTCACAAGGCAAGGATTTGATTGATTTGGGGGATAAATTTTGGTGAATTAGGAATGTTGAATATTTGATTTATCTTGTTTAGGCATGATATTGGTTAAGTAAGGTATATAATATTTGTGATTTATCTTAATTAGGTATGATTTAATTTAATATTTTCTTTAATTTAGTATATAATATTTTGGATTAGGAAGTTACAATGTTTTAATTTTGTATAATTATATTTTATGTCTTATTTAATTTGGTAAATGACTTAATTAATATTTTATTTAGTTAATATTTAATTTAATTAATATTTAATTTAATTTGGGTGTATTTTAGAGGCCATGGGCGTGTGGGCCTAGGTGGGTGTGGGCGTGGGCTTGTCTTGGTGGGTTAGGTGTTTGGGCCAAGGTTAAATGGTTTGCGGGTTTTTAGGCTAAAGATGCTTTAAAACAGAGGTCCAACGAGTGAGCTTGGAGCTAAACAAGCGGATAAAATTTAACGAAATATCGATTCCCTTCCGACGACCGTTTCCCGCAACTTCCTCGACTAAAAAGGTAGTGCCTCCAAATGAGACTCATCATATGGACTCACATGCAAAAATGCAATGCCTACAATGACCAAATTTGAGGGGGGAGCTGATTTTTTCATCTTCGTTGCACATATCATATCCTAAATTTATATGTTCAAGATGATTTGACTTATTTACAATTTCACATTGATCTTATTAAGAATACACTTAATTGTATTTGGTCAAATATTAATGTTAGGAGAGAATAAACCAAGTTTTGTAAATTAAATAGTGTTAAATCAATTAAATTTTCAAGAAATATTTCGTTGGAATTCAACTTATTTTCTTTTAACTCAATATTTTGCTTTAAAATATGTATTATATAGTTTTTTCCCAACATAATCAACATATAATACATTTTCCTAGTTAATGGATATTTGTGAAAGAATTTTAGAAATTCTAAAATTTTTTAATGATGTAAGAAATATTCTTAGTGGTGTTTATTATCCAATATCAAATTTATTTCTTGTTAAATATTTAAATATTATTAGTACTCTTCATGAGCATGTTGAAAGTTCAAATGTGAATGATTTTGTTTTATTTAAAGTTATTAATGTAATGAAGAAAAAATTATTGACTTTATTAAAGACATTTCATTACTTTACCTTATTGCTATAGATTTTAATCCTAAATTTAATTTAGAAGGTTTAAATGGTGACTGATTTGGAGGTGGTTTTTTTGTATAAAATCATACCTAAAATTTCCAAAGGGATCGCAACTACATAAACAAACTATAGTGAAAAATATGGACTAAAGTGAGCGCACGGAACTACTGTTCTGGACTATTTTATGAGTTGTTTTGGTTCTGTAAAATCTCTCCAGTGGTGTCAAAATATTCCCACATCAGTTAAGAACGCTTTGGAACTGAGGGGAGAAATTTCCAATGCAGGTTGAAATCGCGATACTGCGGGGTTGTGAAAATCCTGTAATTGTGCTATATTAAAGAGAAAGAAGTTGAAAATTTTTCAAGGTCGATCATGGGGCCTAGGTACAACTTCCACTGCGCGAGGTGCTTTCCCGTGAAGAGATCGCAAAGAGATCTACTACATGCATATTGTATAGTCCCTCCGTTATAAGCTATTCGAATTGTACTGGAGATATATATGAGAAAGTCAAATCTCCATAGCTCACAATTTATATATATGTGTCGCGACATATTCGTGATTTCTCAATCAACATTCGGAACTCATTTCAAGGAAGTACTCTGGCTAGAGATTTAAAGATCGTGAAGCGGATGCCTAAATCTCGCACACGGAACTGACTGATCCATTCTAGATACATCACAGAATATCATGAGCATCAATCTACACCCAACGAATAGGCAGAAATCTGGTCTAGATTGACCTATGACATGACCGTTGTCAAAGTATGGAGGATCACTCATATATGCATGGTGGTATCTCAAGTCAACTTACTAGATATGCTACTCAACTCGAGAAATTTCCTCTTGGCGTTGGTGTGCCATCTATTATGAATACATCTGGTGAGTCATTAAGTACTAATCAAATAAACATTTATATGTCTATACCAGCCTGCCAAGACTCATGGTTCATTGGAATAAACCATTGGACCAAATCTCAATATACGACATGTACTGTCTCAAAGGATTTTACTAACCGACCCGTGTCAATAAATCTCGACCAATAATTTTATTTAAGAATATTCAACAAGTAGTGTGACACACTCACAAAATGGTTCTTTACTCTCAAATATAAGAGTGTCGAAGTAATAAAATAATCTGACTAGTCCGGGGTCAATCCAAATGAAATAAATTTAATATGATAAAATAAAAAATCAACTAATAATAAATAATAATAAAATAAAATATTGGGGCTAAGTGATGAAATAATTTTACTTTTTATAAAATATAAAAAATAATTATTTCCCAATCAATTTATTTCTTGATTATAATGTATTAATTATGTCAACACATGTAATTTGTCCCCTGTATAATTAATCATGTCAATATACCTAATATGTCAAAACATGTAGAACTGTATTATTTATGACTAATCCAGATTTTTAATAGTCCATTCTCTCACGTTTATGGGATTCAAATATTATATGTGTCAGTCAGAGACTGTTTACAACTAGCAGAAGTCCTCAAAAAATTAAAAAGAGTACGAATTTTATTTGAGAATTATCACAATTTATAAAAATAATATAAATAAAAATCACATATATTTTCATATCAAAAGCTTCACCATTTAACCCAGCGATATACAAATTAGCAAAACCAAATATAAATAAGAACACAAATAATTTTATTAATAAAATGAAAATAAATAACAAAAGAAAAATACACACAAGTGCTCATCTCCACAAATCTCGAAAGTGACTCATAGAAATTTGTTGAAGAAAATGAGTCGCTGCAATTGCAACATTTGTAATTGTCAATGACAATTGCCATGACAATCCATTTTGGTGGATTTTGATGATCTTATATTTTTTTTAATTTTTTTTTGGACTTTTTTTTCCTTTTTCCTTTGTTTTTTTTTTTTTTGTATTTTTTCTTTTATTGTGTTTTCTTTTATATATTTATATAAAATAAATGTGCAGTTAAATATATCATAAGCTCATTTTATTATCAATCTAAATACGGTGAATATTTTCCAAGTCCGATTTGAATCTAACTGTCACACTCTTTTTATTTTCTCGGGTCCTAGAATTTAGATTTCATATATATTTTTCATGTTTAGCTTCCAAAGCAGTATTTTGACTACGAAAGAAATAAAAATCACAATAAAATTTATAAAATATGAATTTAATTGTTATTTTCACAAATGTGGTAAATAAATGGGATTAATGAAATTACAAGTGTAAAATGATTAATTTCTCTATTATTAAATTTTCACTTTTTAATGTTCATCATAGTGACACCTCTCAATGTCAATTATAAGACTCGTTATAACTGTGTGACTACTGTATATTCTCGGGTCATTGTCCAATATATACATCACTAAACCTCTATTAGTTTCGATTTAAATTGAAAATTGATCGATTATATATAAGTGACAAGAGGTGCTACCATTAAATGAGTGATACTATTTAAAAATAATTGCTTATATTCATAAACATGTTATAAATACGATACAGATTGGCGCTCAGAGCACAAACATCAACATTATTAACTTCAGGTCATTCCACTAAAAACCTGAAGCTGAACTCTTGTCACTGTTGATATAACATTTAAACTGAGCCACATCGGTGTTCATTGATATAATCACTACATATAGATTGACCCTCCACAAGTATCTTATAATTAGAGTTAGGTCATAATACATGTTATATTTCTGTAAAAAACAAAAACAAAAAAACAAAAACAAAAAAAAAAAAACAAAAAAAAAAAACAAAAAAAACAAAAAAAAATGTGTCATAAGTTTCATTGATTCTCTAATGAATGATTTTTGTTTATAACTATTATGACTTTTATGTTTTTATTCAAAATATGAAGATTTGAGTGCTCTAATCATTAATTATCAAACCAACCCTTAAGGAAGACATTATCTTACTTCTCGCAAGAATGAGTTGATTTCATGTAAAACGTTCCTAGTTACACACAAACCATACCCCCTAAGTACGAAGTTACTGATCAAAATTTCTACATCGATAGTACATTCACGATTCAAATCAATTCATATATGATCATCTAATAGATTGATATGAATTTCTTTATTTTAACGGATATTGAAATAAATTCAATTATCACTGGGTCGAGTCCTATGTAATCGCATCATATAAACCTTCATTCTCATGTCGCCACATGAACAATCTCAGATCAAGGTCGTCATACATTTATGGAATGGACAGTAACTATAGATAAACCACAAATAAATGACTAAATAAATGGACCGTTTTAGATTACTAATTTCGTACTTAAATCCTCTTATGTATGATACTCATACTTTAAGTCTTAAAGTATATAAGTAATCATGGGTATGCATGATAATTTATAATATGTTAATTGAAAGAAACAATTGATAAATAAAAATTGGATCATCTATTATTCTGATAATAACATTTTTCCATATTACATGATTCTTTAGGGAATACATACCTACATCCTTTGTTCAATAGCAATATACTCTAAACACATAACTAGTCATCGGCTCTCTATTATTCATTGGTGTAGTCTGCTGCCACTGGCCATCATTCACTATAAGGCTCATTTTTATTGAGTAGTAACACTCCAACTTCATAAGACATCATGTCATAAATTAAAGTTGCAACACAGTATTATATGGGTCATACCAATGCCTAAATACGCCTGTGGACCTCTCTTTCCGAACTAGCATTATCTCAAGGCGGGTTTTCTAGACCATAGCAACCCCAAGATCCGCAGTCAGATTCGATTCGGCCTAGTCCAATGTTGAGTCAAGTAGAAGGGATCTTGTGTCAACCAATCCAAAGGCAACGCGTGGTAGGTGAAAATCCCAAAGTAACAATAAAAAATAGTATTATTTATTAAATCTATTACATTACTATTTAATAAGTCGGTTTTGAGTCACATGTATAATAAGTATGGCAATGAGCAGGACTGGATATGATCTTTGAGAAGCCCAGCTCGAGCCCGACCAACAAAAAAATGACCAATCTCGGGAAAAGCCCGGCTCGGTATGTTGTTGAGTTGTGCCGACTCAGCCTAGGTCTGGGCTCGAACTAGGGCTTTTTTGGCCCTTTTTTATTTTTTATTTTTTATTTTTATTTTTTACAAAATTAGTAATAATCAAAAATCTTATATTGAAATATATCAATAAAAATATAGTGTCGATTTCTCAACAATATCTACATCAACCTAAGAACCTAAAATCTATTAATTTTTTAATATATAATTATTTTTTTAATTTTTTATTTATTTTTGGGTACCAAAGTATTGTCCGGCCCGGATTTTTATAAGACCGGACCAGGCTAAAATCTGACCGGACCATGGGCTTTTTTACCATACTTAATGTATAACAAATTATTTCTGATATGGAAGAGGTTATACCAACTCTTTAGTTGACACCACAACAAAATTATTTATTATATTTTTATCAAAACGACTAATTTGTGACATGATCCATGTAGCCGTAATCAACTCCAAACCTAACTCCACCACCTAGTCAAAACCAAACTCACGATCACGATAATTACAATTTTCCAAAAATAAAATGCTATTTATGGCTTAATAGCTTTTACAACACTTCTACATACTCGGTCGATCTTCTACATTATTCACTTCCACATGTTACACACTCTTTCAACCCTATGCTAGCCGGATGTTACACAAACTAGAAAATGATGAACACTACACGTCGTTTATCTTGATTCGACAGCATTAGTCTCAGAGCCTCTTATGAATGATCTACGCCACCAAATCTGAAAGGCTTTGCTGAGGTTGGGGCATTCAGTGCCATGCGTCGAGAAACATCGGAACCATTCCATAAACAACACATATTGCTGCTTCAGTGGAAGTGTTAGTAGTGTCTGACCCATAGCTTCCTCCAACAACTTCATGTCAAGCCCTTTCCTACATCTCTGTAGCCAACCAAAATCTGACAGCATTGGACTGAACCATGATTGAAAAATCCCTGATCTTGCCTCTGACGGGCAATGCAGTTTCCGGGTACCCATTGCAGTGAAGAGAACAGCTGACACCCGGCTAAGTTCATACCTGACCATAGGAGATGCACTATCATGCAACTTCAGTAATTTACCTTGACTTGCCCACAAGTCCACGAATTCCTCAGCCATCTGCCGATCAAGTAGGATTTCTAGCAGCCAGTTGATATTATCAACCTGTCTTGAGACACGTTCAATCAGAGGCTTACACTTCTCTTTTGCTACTTGCCCTTTAGGGTTATTGTCAGATGTCTCATCAAATAGATCGACTAGTAAACCTAGACAGGATTGGCAAGCAGCTAATAAGTCGTCCTTATTCAGGTCAGATTGGTACTTCTCATAAACTGAGCTTCTGCACAGGAGACCCTTGACTAATGGCTTTAGCTCATTTCTTGCATTGGCATCAGTGCAGCTGGTGATCGACCAAACAAGCTGTCTGGCTAAATTTTGCTGTGAATCTACTGAATCATGCGAGTATAGTCTGGCCAAAATTTCTTTAGTCGTTGCATCATCAAACTTAAACCTTTTAAAAAGGCTCCTCAATTTTTCCTCTTCTTCCTCGGTCCAAGGAACAGCCTCAAGATACTTTAAACAGGACATAACACCTTTATTGAACATAATTCCAGCTGAAACCTAGTAAAATTTCATAAAATATTAGTTAGTACTTGTTAAGAAAACAATATAAATAAATATATATGAAAAAAAAAAAAAAAGCAAAATCGTTGTAACAGCTAAAGAAGATGCATAAAGCTGATATTTCGAAGAGCAACTTGACATTTAACAAATAATCTTTAATAACTCGAGAAGCAAGCACTTGATAATTTCTTTCCTTTTGTTTTGTTTACCAATTGCAATTAAATTTTCACTCTTGTAAATTTCATTAAGATCCAAATTGTCATAACAGTTTAGTATCATAATACACTCAATGCAAGAAAACAAGTGCACCAATGTTGTTTCACCATTTGTCTAGTGTTGCTAAAGGAGCAAGGCACACTAAGACGTAAGGGATCCTAGGACCTAGGCGCAGGGCATGTGACTGATGAAGGTGAGGCGTAAATTGCATATATATATATATATATATAATGGTTGAGGAATTGATTGACTGAAATCTACATTCTCTAATCTTATTGAAGATCTTAAGGTTGAGGGAACATACGATGTTGAATGTCTTGAGGCGGTTTCGGATTGGAAATCTTGTCTGTTCATTTTGACATGTCTTTCTGAACTAAATCAAATTTGAACTGATCTATCAGAATTTTCTGTTATCTCAGATAATTGAAAATTATTTCTAGGGAGAGGTGCGGAGGCTTCTGGGAGTTCCCAGATCTCTGGTTTTTGCAATTGGTCCCAAGGAATAGACCTAGGGATCATGGCACTGGACTTACTCATATTGTATTTGACAAGATGGGTGACTCCTTGAGGAGATTTTCTTATAGCTCCGGGACTAAGGGTTGTAATCATGACTTTATAGTATATTTTGTAAAGTAACACTACACCTTGAGTCAAACTAAAATAATGAGAAATCATTAAAAATATATCGAAAATAATTATAATAATACAAATACTGATAATATAAATTAATGTGTTTGTCGAGATTTAAAGCTCATCCCAAAACCTATTTTAATTTATTAAAGATATATTATACAACTTGATTTCGGGTTAGGTCGGCCAATTCAAATACAGTTTTTCTCACCTATTTTTGTGAGACGCATCTAGGAGGTGCGCACTTCATACAAAAGGCGTGCGCCTGATGAAGGTCACGTCGCCTGACCTTTCATGAGGCTCAATGGTCTAAACATGATGTGTTATTATGAAGTTAGAGCCGTGTGCTATTTTAACTTAACAATTTATAACATAAACTGTATCCAAGCATGTGCAGCGCATTACCCAAAATTCAATTTTTTTTGTTAAAATCATAGAAAAAAGATTAACCCAAATTACTTTAGGGATACTGTTCTTTTACTACAATGCACCTAAATAGTTGCCAAATCTATGTAATGCAAAACATGTTTAATGTGAGCCCTTCTGATTTTTCAGCATACAGATTTGTTTTTGCAAAATCATTCTTTGTAACATCTTTTTGGGACTTCAAAAACAATGGAGACAAAATGATTAATAAAAGTTTACCAACAACAAAATGTATGGGTCATTTCTGCTTCATGAGCAACAAATTGGGAACAAACCTGTTCATGGCTTAGTCAGTGGGGTCAAGCCTAGATCAATTCTCAAACAAATGTCCAAGCACTGAACTAAAGTATCAGAAAACTGAACTAGAAGATCTGAATAATCTGGTTGCATCAAGTCAAGGTTTCCATTGCAAAAAATTTAGCCTCAGACCAAGCCAACTAGAGCAGACCAGTTACTACTTACTTGCCACATATGAGAGAGTTAATTAACCAGAGAAGCAAAAGATCCAGAGAGAGAAGTGTGGTGGGGCAAGGGAGGTTCTGAGAGAAGCATTAACTTCAGTACAGTCACCATACCCATACAGCATAAACTCTATGTCAATGGTCAATATCTTGAAGCATGTGACACTGACAGTATCATAACCAAGATCAACCCACACAACTCTTTACCATTTGGGCTAAAGCATAAGGGTTACAGCTTCTTTAACAGAAAAAAATAAAAAATAAAAGAATTGTCGTGTAATATCAAATCAGTGACGTGCCAAAAGCATCAACTAAAACTTGAAAAGATGCAACTAGAAAAAGCTGATGTGTAGAAATTATTGAGCAGCCAAATAATTCATGCAGTATTCCATCAGCAATGTTGAACTTACAAATTCTCCATGTGACAAGCTGACCAAAAACTTCATCTATTGTTACAGAACATTATGAAGTTCAGCATCTCATAATTAACACACCCATCTTAAGATGAATCTAACTTTTTTCTTTTTTGTATGAATTGTAAACAATGCACACTATGCAACAGAAATGCAAAATGTAAGTTGAGTTTCCTTCAAGATATAGAGGGTAAAAACAACAAATCCATCACTCCATAAGTAATACATTTAGATGGGAAAGGATTTTGCTGCCAATCTAAATGTAGCTCTAACCTCCAAGTTCAGTAATTTACAGACATTCATTTTGCAGGTTCTCTTACAATTTTTAGAAACCGAGTGGTCATATCCATTAGTCTAGAGTAAATTAAATTCATAACCCAAAGCCATACATAGTTTCGCAGCTATCAAAGCATCTATAAGCCTGTTTTTTTCTTTTCCAAATATATAAACCAGCTTCTTTGGGACAGTAGTACAATTCTAAGTTGTAAACAAAACCCAATAACTAATTTTAGCTACTAAAACACAAACAAATTTAAAGTACTAACCTCAAGTATATCAATACTGCGAAAAGCTCCAAGTTTCAGCAAATTGTTAGTGATATTATCTTCAAACATAAGCTCAATAGTCTGCTTAAACACTCCCAAATTCTCAACTTCAGGCACTTCAATTCTACACACATTCCTTTTATCTAAAAACTCTCCATTTTTTTCAGTATTATTGTGAAATTCTTCAATTAATCCCGCGAAAACGGACGAATTTGCGCATAAAACAGCCGAGTTCATCTCCAAAACCAAACACCCACCACTCTTTCCCTTCAAATTCAACCTCACATCAAACAAATCCCCATCTCCTGAACCCGAACCCGAATGCGGACCCGGTAAATTCGAGAAATTACTCTCGTTTGCGGCCCGAAAAGAGCCCGATATCGATCTGGGTATTGTCGAATCCGCGCATGGAGACTGGGTTCGGCCGATTTCTCGGACAGAAATAGAATCGGTCGTAGGATCCGAATCGATGGGGGAGACTCGACCCGGTGACAATATCCGACGTGGGTCGATCCGGTTCACGATGTTTAGACCTGATTTGGGCGAATTGGGGAACGATTTGGGACCGTGTTTGGTGATTATATCGGACTTAGAATGGCGGGGCTTGAGATTTTCGGGGCTTGAAGGAGGGACGGCGAATGAGCAGCACCAAGATCGCCGGCTCCGGTGTAGTGAAGAAGATGGTGGTTTCCGACGAGTGTTATTGTCCATTGGAAGGGGAATGGTACTGAGTCGGAGAGCGAGTTTTAAACACACACAGACGACTCAGTGACAGTGAGTGAGCGAGGGAGCATTAGTGTTGCCGATGTTTGTTTCTTGTTATAAGTTTTGACGGAGAACTTTTGTTTTTTTTATGTTTTTTTGTTATTTTGTTTTGCTTTTTCTTGGAAATGCTGTGCTTTTTTTTTTCCTTATTTATTTTTGTTTGGGAAATTATGTGCGCAAAATCTCTGGTTTTTGGTAGTAATACATGCAGTTATTACGGATTTTTTTTTAAACCAAAAGAGCGTAAGAATTTGAGCGAGCCCTATCATGTTTATCAAAATCCATGTTTGTTCATAGTGAATGAAAGGAGAATCAAGACATTACAGGTTCAATCCATATCCCAGGTAAGTTGCATGATATTTGAAGTTACGGTTTTCTTATTATTACGTAGAAAACAGTTGACAAATTGTTATAAATTACATACATGCCATGTTCTTGTCCATTTAGGAAACCTTAGAAGTTAAAAACGCTGGTTCGAGTTATATATTCTCAATTATCACTATTAGCGTCCAATTTTTTAGATTCACAATAAACAGTATCGCAAAAACTACTTTTCGCGTCGTCAAATTTTACGATGTTGAATGTCATGACTTTTAGCATCACCAAAAATTAGCGATGCGGAAAGTAAGATTTAGCATCGCCAATTTAGTGGCAACACTTAAAAATCATAAATTTCATTTAATTTGATTTTTGATAACGCAAAAAATCTTTGACTTTTAGTGTATCAATAAATTGACGATGTTTGAAAGTCAATAAACTGTCACTATGTCTCTGACTCATCCTCCATCCCTAGTGACTGCATCAGTATCCTTCCTCCCGAGCTCGTCCTCCGAGAATCCTGCAAAACATAAAGACTGGAGGGGGTTAGATCGTTATACGATTTAAGTGAGTGGACTAAAAACAAAAAACTATAATAAAAACATTTGGTTCTAAACCGAAAACTCCTGAAATAGCTTTATAAGAAAACTGGTTTCCGCTTTAAAATTCTGAATCTCTTATAAAACTGTTGTTTCAGAAAACGTCGTCTTTCTGAAAACTACTTTTG